>PVJO010001623.1:0-166678 GCA_004026905.1 Hystrix cristata
AGAATTTTATTTAACTTCTCTGTAATGCAATAAGTCTAAGTGCTACTTTATTCTACTCATGAAGAAACTGAATTTTAGGTAATGTCACTTGTCCATGGCTACACAACTAGTAATTGGATTGTGAATTTGAATACAGTATTTAAAAGCAGGACTCCTAGCTATGCCACATGCTGGTTCCTCAAGAAGTACAAATAAGGGCTCTAACAAAGAACTCTATAACAATAGTCCAAACTCTATTATAGTAGTCCACATAGTCATATGGCACCACCCCTTTAATGCAGTACCATTAAGACGTCTATGAGCCCAAGCAAGGCTAGTGTTACAAGCACTGACGCCTGGGTCACTCTGTGTCAGCGGGGACCCTGAGGGGCAAGCTGTCAGGGGTAGATGTTCCATCTGGCAAAGCATCCAGGCTCAGAGCCCATCACATACGATGGGCTTCTCCAACACCTCGTGGAGGTATTTGACAGAGCACTGTTGACTTATATGTTGCTTCTTCCCGGGTGGGTACAGTACAGGTTAGTCAGGCTGGGGATGGGTGGTGAGCAGGGGTATGAGTAACTGTGGTCAGAAGATGAGCAGAAGATCTACTCGCCAAAGTAATGGTACAGAAAGAGACTTCTGAGCGACTAGGCCGATTCCCAGATTTCAACAGAGTGGATGGAGCTGAAACCAGCATGGTCCCTGGCTCCTGACAACCCATCAGAGGCCTAGTGCAATCCTGCAGAGTCGGTGGGGATCTTTAGAAGAGATGAGAATGATGGAGTCAAGTCCACAGACAGTAGATAGAGCTCTATCAAGACTTTGTTTTTGTTCAGCTTCCTGCTGTCACCCTACTGGTTCACATTCTTTCCGGATCCCAGAAGTTCCAGAATTGTCATCCTTGACCATAACATATAAGCCAATTTTCATTCCCTTGCAGTAGCATCGAGACTTTCATTGACAGAAAGATAAAATCACTCATCATGATACAGTGTCATTAGTTTAAGTATTTACAGAAGTGTGGCTTCTAGTGATATCTCTTAAAGAGGGGGATACAAATGCCTTCTAACCTGATAGGATCAGTGTCAGATCTCAGGAAATGGCATCGAACACATAGGGACAGAGAGCTAAAAGAAGGCACATAGTGTTTCCTGCGCCCTTATGACAACTCAAGTCTTTGACATGTGTCTTATTTCATCCTCACAAATCCCTAGAGAGAGTTGCCATTATCCCTTTATGCAGGTGAGTAAACCAGGGTACCAAAGAATCATGTAAATTCGTTCAGTTTTGCCATTTCTTAGGTAACGTAAGTTTTAAGTGGTGAGAGTGAGATGCAGTGATTAGCAGCACCGAGTCTAAGACCTGAAGGGGTTCGCTGCTTGGTGCTCTTCTTTGCAAACCGTGTGATCCTGCAAAGTCAGTTAACCTCTGTGTGTCTTGGTTTCTTCATCTGTTATATTGGGAGAATAGTAACTCTACCTCACCAGGCTGCCATGAAACATTTCTTTCGCCTGGGTTTTTATCCCTTACATGAGTTAGTGCAGTTAAGGCTGGCCTGGAACTCTCTGGTACATAGCAAGCATTCAGTGGAAGTTGGTTTTCATTGTTCCTTTGAGCCAGGTACAGGCCACGACTAGTGCTTGAAGTAATTGTCCATTTGTGCCCCTTGGCTTCCCTTGTATTTGTGTCTGCTCTGGAATCTTCCCCAGCACAGGGACTGAGCAGAAGAGGTAGGCACAAATCTCTGCTTTCCAGAAGTTCACAAGCAACTGAGGGTGACAAATGTGCTTAAACTTGAAAGAAGGGAAGGGCACAATCAGAAGAGATGCAGTTTTCAAACACTAAGGATGGAATCCAGAAATGGAAAATGGAAAGACTGAATTTGTTAGAGAAGGCGCTCTGAGTAACTGTTCTCAGTGTCCGCTCCCCAGAGAAGCATGGTAGGGCTTCACCCCATTTCCGGGCAAGCAGGGATGTTGCTTAGCAACCCAGCCAGGGCCAGCGGCGCGTGCTCTGTGTCAGTGTGTTAAGGGCGGCTACTGCAGTCCTGAAAGGAAGGAAACTTCCTGTTAAAGCCCCAATCCCAGCACAACGAACACAAGCAAATTTTAAGTAGCTGAGAGAACAGCCCTCTGAGGGGTAAGGTAAAGTAGAAGACAAGCAAAAGGGAACTAATCTATCTAAATTAGTGGGAAACTATAAAGAGCATTTTTACTGAATTTTGATGTGGCAGTTGAGGCCAGCGGGATGTAACCAGTTCCCAGCTCACGCAGGCCTCCTCTCCTACAGCTGCAGGCCCTTGATTACCACCTATAGTTCCAATTCCAATGTACGATCTCAAGAAAATACTGTCCTTGCGGGGATCAGCTTCTATTCATTCATTTGTTCAGCAGGCGATTTTTGGAGCCGGCAGGGTAGAAAAGTCAACCAGTCGTTTTTAAATGTGATACATATTAAGGAAAGTTAATAAGCGTTTTGAATGACAAGTCAAGTTGAATGAAGAGAGGATGGAAACATTGTTCCATGTGAACTAAACAGCTCGTGCCATGATCCAGTTCAGCTGGAGATGAGAAGGAGAGAAAGAGAGAGAAGAGAATGGACTGGAGATGAGAATGCAGAGTAGTTGTAGCAGAAGATGAGAATATTATGAAACATTTTTTTCCTTATATGAGGATTCTAGATGTTGTCCTATAAGCACCTGGCAGGCATTGTAGAATTTCAAGCCTCTAGTTGGGTAATTGGAGGTACTCAAATCTGCTATATTTTTGTATCTCAACAGTTGTGTCCCTGCTCTAGTCTTTCGAACTCTTGGCCTGATCTTTGGTCAAGTTCCCTTGACTCTGAAGAAGGAGAAATTTGTAATGTTTCTATTTCTCTACTCTCTATTATTTCGAGTTCTGCTCTTGGAATTGAGCTCATGTTGCATCTATTTACCTGCCTTTCCCTCTGACTTGCAGCAAGAAGATTCTCAGTCCTAGTTTTTGCCCTTGCACTGCTTTCCATAAACCATTATGGTATTGCTAATGCTGTTTGAATGGACTACCTCTCTACTGCTCACTGTCATTTTCTTTATCCTCCCAACAGTAGGCAACGTCCCTTGCATAATCATATTCCATAGCCTGCAGCAGCTCTGTCTAAACCCACTACTTTCCCAGGAAATGGTTCACTCAAAGGATTTGTCTTATTCCAAGTTCTGGTCAGCCGGGTAAAGGCAGAAAAAATTCATCAGGTCCACCCACCATTTTAGAATATCATCTAAAAGCACAAACTCTGGAATCATCTTTCCTTTGGGTGAAATCCTGGTCTGCATCAATCCTTAATTGTGTGACCTTTGGCAAATTGTTTCCTCATGCAGAGCTGGCATTATCTTTCTTACTTGATGCTGTTATCATCTACTGCAAGGGATTGTAATGAAGGAAGAGATGAGAGAGAAAATATCTAAAATATCATGCTGCACATAGTAGGAGCAAAGCAAATCCTGTTTCCATTCTATCTTCACCCTGAAAGTGTGTCATCTTACAATGAATTCCTGGAATTAGAGGACTGGAGTGGATTATACATATAAAGCAACAAGTACTCAGTGAAAACAAGATAAATGTAGTTATTATTATCATTAATGCAGCTGCATATCCTGATGGAGGGATTACCTATGTCTTATTCTTGCTCATCATAAGTGAACAAGAGGTAGCTCTCCATCTTGCTGGTTATTTCCTGGGTATTTATCAGTGCCACCTGCCACATGCAACCTTTATCCTCCAAAGATTCTTTTCAGCCTTTGAGCGGTATTAGAAGCACCTGAAACTTTTTCTCGTTTTCAGAGGCTATCTTGAAAAAAGTCTCCACGTGGGAGATTAACGGAAGGGCTGCATTGTTCAACCCCATGGGTAGCATGCTCATCTTATTCTAGAAGAATGACATGTATGAGTTGAATTGTGCCCCCTTTTCATACATTTAACTTTCTGACCCTCAGTACTTCAGAATATGAGTGCATTTGGAGGCAGAGCATTGAACCAGGTGATCAAGATAAAATGAAGTTGTTAGAGTGAGTCTTAATGTAATTTAATGGATGTCCTCTAAGAAGTGACAAATAGAACACAAAATGAGTTTTAAAGTTATGTGTCTAACAGATATTCAGAGGGCACAGTAGGAAGATGATCATCTTCAATCAAGTGCTTGAATCTTCTTTCTGAAGTGACTTGGAGTTTTGGATTTCCGGAGAATGGGTGGATGGAAATCTGCATATTGCTTCCATATGAGAATTGGATTAATGCAACTACCAGCCTAGGTGCCTTTGTGTGACCCTCAGGGCAGTCTGTACGACCTCTTGTGAAGACACTGAAGCCAATGAAAAGACAATATGAACATCTTCATTTCGACCATCTACAGAAGTAGCACTCTGAGACTCACACAGGATTTCTCTACAGCATCACAAATAATTGCTCCAAGGTAATACTCAGTAAAGACTGAAGACCGGTCCTCTACCACATTTTCTTGGGACCACAGGTGTTTAGAATTACTGCCATATTAAAGACAGGAGTTGAGGGAACGTCATTAATGAATACAATAATCATCTTGCAAATCAGGCAGGTAACTCAGAACCAGATCTAGTATCATTAAAAAAAGAAACCCAACATTTCTAGTATTTATATGTTGCAAAGTAAAGGAATATGTAGTATGCATAGGTAGGCAGAACAACTATAGTTATGGTGTTAAGGTAAGAAGCGTGTTTATTTCAGTCTCACTCTGTGGTACCCTTAGGACCAGAACAACATCTGGCATCAGAAATGTGCTCAGTAAGCACTTGTGTAGTGAAAAAATAGAATATCCTTGTGCTCTTTCCTTCAGGCAGAGATGGACAGACAGACGCCTAGAGTAGTAAAGAGACCTAGCCAAGGTCACACAGTTAGTCAATAACAGAGACAAGAAAAGACTGGAGACATTTGTCTCCCATCCGAGTTCCCTGTGCAAAGCCTATGTATATATTTAACGGTGTATCTTTATATGCATTGAGTCAGTATTCTTCCAGAGCCAGACCAACAGACAAGGCAGAGTGATCTAGGGTGACAAGCCCTCTTTCCCCTGCCCCTGTACAAAGGAAATTTGCCATGTTCTGTCATCATCAGGCTGGCAGTTTGGAAGTTTGTTAATGACACTGATCTGAGTCTGCAGGGACCTCTTCACAGCAGCCGGGTTTGGCTGCCATATAATGGATTTATTGCAGGTGGGACTCTCTAATAAGCTGATTGACAATATAGTTTACAGCCTTAATATGTACTTTTCAGAATCTGGTAACTAGCAAAGTGAGTAGAACTACCACGCTGAGTGTGAAACACCAGCATTCCTGTCATTTTTAGTAGGTGCTTATACCTGGCTCTTATACCTGGGTACATTCTTCACTCCTGCCAAAGAAAACATTTCAGACTTTCTTCGGTTTGTTTTGATGTCAGTTCAGTGCAAAAGGAATGAAGTCATAGGTGAGCAGTGAGCCTTCCCAGGATGGATTAACTTCTGACTGTACTCCAAGAAGAAAGCTCCTTTTATTACTTATGGTCCCTGACACCTAGGGTTGGTTCGTATTTCTAATTCACCAAAAGACTCCAAAGGAAACATGGAGAAAGCCATCTGTATTTTACAGAAAAGGAAACTAGGTCTCAGAAAGAGTCTTAGGCTTTGGGACCTTGGAAGATCCGGGTTCACTAAGCTTTGTCTAGCAGCGTATCTCGTGTTACTGAAGCCGTTCATTCTGTCTTTCATCCAGCAAGAATTTGAGCATCTACTATGCAGTATTGTGCTTAGAGAGCTTGCTGCCTCAAAGCTCAGGCAAAGGTACAGAGAATCCCCTCCGTTCATGACATTTTCACAGTACAATCAGTGTAATCATCCTCTGCTGAAAGACCTCATTCTTACCAATACTTTCCCTTTTTATTAAGAAACTTCATGTCATAAATGATCACAGTATGTTATCATTGACCATTATGCAGAAAATATTATCTTAGGGGACCTGAGTTGCTCAATATTATCTTAGGGGACCTAGTTCCTCAAACCATGCACATTTACAAGAAAAGCCTGTCTCCATGCCTAGCCTTAGGCCAACTTCTGGGAGAAGATCTCCAAGCCTTTCGAATATTCTGCTGGTATTTTTATATCCCTGGAGGCTGGGCCTTTGCTGTACCAGTTTAACCAGATAGTTACTGCTAAGAATTGCTGTTTAGGATGAATATCTGCTTTCACTCCAGAAACCTAAATTTAGGGTAGCTGAGGCCAATTATACAGTCATTGTGTGCTCATGTAACTGAAGTCCAGGAAAAAACAATTCACACTAAGTTCAGGTAGCTTCCCTGGGTGGAAATACTTCCCCCATATTGCCATATACAGTTTCTGGGAGAATTAAAGGTGCACGATCAAGTCTACAAAGACAGGTGCATGATCAATTCTACAAAGGTGCATGATCTATTCTACAAAATTTTCCAAAGGATCATTGGAAATTGAACCTGGTTTCTCACTGACTTTAACCCGTATACCTTGTGCTCACTTTGGCAACACATATACTAACCCATATACCTTTTCCTTTCATTGATTATATCTTGAACATTTTGTTGTAATAATCTTTACATTGTAGGTAACAATTTTTAAATTCTTGGAATCCTTCTGGCAAATCAAGTTTCAGTGCAGTCATGTGCATTCTGACACAACTTCCCAATTTGCCACCCTCTTCACATCCCAGAGAGCACCTGCTTTGGAATATTCATCATGTCAAGAATCTTCTTTGCTGGTGTTTTGTGGGCCTAGTGTAACCTGGATTTAAATCAGCGGACACTGACAATGGGTAACAGTTGGACTGTCTGTCGCAGTGATTAAGGAGAGGCTGGAGCATGAGGTTTAACTATGCACCATAATGGGCCCTCTAGTATTTCACCCCAGACTTGTAGGTAGACCCACAAATCACCGCCAGCCCTGCAAGGCCTTAAGCGTCTCTTGCTAAGAATTAGGCTTCTGGCCCAAGCTCATGACATGTCAGGGGAACAGGAACCCACCACACTACATAGACAGATGCCAGGCAGAAAAGGCAATTGGTCTCCTAAAGACAGCCATCAGGAGACTGACTTCCACTTTCAGGTGAGGAATAACTGGGGAGGCGGATCAAGGCAAGATTCAGGCTTTTAATTAATGGTTGGTCTTCTTTGCAGAACCAGTGAGCTGGAGGCATGAACATTACATGCATGTTTTAGGAAGTCGGAAATGCTGCCAGGACTAGAACTTCCAGTGTTCTTGGAGCCTGGGTTGTGATGTGTCTTTGTGAAAATACTGTGCTTTTTATTGTTGACTTCCAAATCTCACAGCGTTAGTAGCGAAAGATACTTGTGATGTTTTAAATGCAAACAAATGAAAATGTCAGTGAAATTATTAATACCACATATTTAAGGAAAACCAACTCCTTCCGTACAAACCCAGACCTACTTAAGGGCCATGTCTGATACTTAAGCATAAACCCTTTTCCCCAAATTGTTTCATAGTGTATCAGAATACAACCAAGTACTCAGACCTGGCTCTGTCAACTACTTCTTAACTCTATTTCATGCTTCACCCTATTTCAAAGTAAAAAAGTTGCTCTGCTATATATGTGTTGTTTCTTTCAACTTCTTTCACTTGTTCATTTGCTCACTTAATAAACATAAACATTAGCCGTGTATGAGATGTTGTTCCTCAGCAATTCCGTCCTGGTCTCCAAAGCTGGCCTTGCATTTTGGGGAGCGAGGAACCCTGCAACACCTGGAAACGTGCCTTGAATGAAGGTATTTCGGCAACATGCAGCAAAGTGTAGGTGACAGAGTGGTTCACTTCTGGGCCAGTCATCTCTTATTTGCCCCGTAAAAGTCTACTCTTGTTTTGCTATCCATGCAAACTCCCCATTCTCTTCTCAACCTTCAGTTTTCTCTTTCTGCCCCCTCCCCTCAGTTTTCTCTTTCTGCCCCCTCTCTCAGTTTTTTCTTTCTGCCCCCTCCCTCAGTTTTTATCCATGATTTGGCTGGTGTTTTCTGTGTCTAGATGTTTCACTGGCCACAGTAGTTTGAATTAGATGCTCTCCCGAACACCATTCTTGAGCGCGGTCTGCACTAAACTCTAGACCGTTCAGATTTAGGCAGGACCTGCCTTGCACCTTTTCTTAGCACATTGTGTTGCAAAGCACTCGTTGACAAAGCTCAAATAGTACTTCCAGGGAACTTCAGGCTGTGGGGTGTTTAGTGCAAGCCGAGGTCCTGGAGTCACTTATCCAAGCCGACACATAATCTACCTACCTCTTGGTTTTAGGGCAGGATTTAAAGTCCTAATGTTGTCTTATTGATTTCTTGAGGCATGCTCCAAAATGGCTTTCTGCCGTTGTATATTTTAATTGTTAGTGTTTTGTTCTTCCTCCCATGGTGATTTTATCAGGAAGAACACATGCTTGAAGAAGCTGAATTAAGTACTGGCAAATCTCATTAATTCAGACTCCACTAATTCAGGCTGGATTAAACATAACTTTCAGCTATCTAAAAATAAAAATAAAATTGCAAATGAATTAATGGTAGGAAAAAAAAAAAACTTCAGGGTTGGGAGACTGTTTCACCTGCTTCAAAAATAGTATTCTCAAAAACTTTGAGGTGTTCCAGGAGTGCCAACAACGCACAAACACCTTCCTTCGTTTGTTCAGTAAGCCTAAAGTCTTAAAGGCTTCAAAGAATAATTTCCTATATGGCAAACTTTTCCTTTGGTTTGTTATTCTGCAGAACTGAAAAAAATATGAGCTATACATCTTTTAAAATATTCACCAAATCCATCCCCTTCCATAATGCTAAATATAGTAGAGGCATATTTTATCTGCACCTAAATATATAGGTGTATTTATTTAAAATACAGAGGAAGCATCTTAAAATGAAGTGGTAGATTTATGATTGGTAAGATTAAAGATGATTTTTATATTCTACTTCATATTTATAAGTATTTTCTGTAACGAACTCTCATTACATGCTCTCATGCAAAATTCACTCACATTTAAAAGTATTAACATATCTCCCCCCCAAATGGTATATGTTAAGGGAAGCTGGATCATATTCCTCATTTGTGAATGGAGGAAACTTGGTGAGTAGTATGAGGAGGTAGCTTACCATAAATCTAAAATTTGTTTTCAGGCTATACTTGTTGGAGTCATTCTAGCTGTGAATTCAGTTTGGAATGTGAGGTGAAACAAGAATACTTCTTATTTTGTATCAGCAGTGATTATCTGCTCATGGCGGTCGGAGGTCTTAGGTATAGGGGAGGACTTGTTACCACTGTCCTTGTGTGTGTTTTCCAGGAGCCTCACGGTGTCATGGTCAAATTGAGGCAGTTTATACACGCACAGTAGGCTATGTAGTTACTTAGTGCCTTGTAAGCAGTAATTAGTACTAAATACCTCCAATAAAATACCTCCAATAAAAATTCTCCAAGTCCAATTGGCTGCCGTTACAATGATCACATTATAATTACTCTAGCTATATTGAATATCTTATTTGTGCTAGGTAAATTCCTATAATCTTATATGGATACTTAGAAATAGGAAATAAATCTGCCAGATTCCCACAGCTGATGCACTACAGAGGTGATATTCAAGCCCGTATTAAACCAACACGAAGTTTCTACCTGTAACACCACAAGGCTAATAGTCAGCCTGCAATCTGGTTGCCTCAAGTATCTGCATAGGCAGTTTACTGGGAACTCTGAAGCACCCATAGTGTTTGCTGGTTGTTCTTAAATTGCAATGCTTAATTCTTTAGATAAACATTGGGCTGGATTGACCCAGATACCACCAGCCCCCACCCCCGCAAGACTACAGCATATTTTTGGACTCAAAGAAAGTACTCTGTAAAGAAATTGCACTGGGCTAGGGGTCAGACATGTTGAGTTTCAAGCTCCGCTTCAGCTCCTAATTAAATGTGTGAACTTAAGCTTTGTGTTTCACCTCTGTGAACCTCAATTTTCTGTAAAATGATCAACATATATAGCCGATGAGGGAAAAAATGAGATAAGGTATTTTATAATGCCTCAGAAAGCTTTCTTTTGTTAGTACAATTTATAATTAACAATATCTTCATATTTATAATCAACTCTCCTCACAGGTCTATGCATACAATCCAACAATTCAGAATTCTCTGCACAATATGGGACAGATAAGTTTTTGTCGAATATAGACTTTAGTAGGGCCTCTGGATGCGAAGAATGCTGTTTTAAATAAGGACAAGCTCTGCTTAAATATTGTCTGCAATCAGGCAGATCTTCATTTCTCTTCTTCTGCCCTAAACCTTCAAAGCAAAAATCTGAGTTTTGATAGTTTACTGTTAACATAATAGATGCTCAATTCTTTGATCAACAACCAGTTAAGAAAATAGTCCTAACTAATCATCCATAACTCCACTTCAAGTAGTAACATGAAGATCCAGACTCCTTTCTTTTTATAGTGTGTCTATTTTGAAGATGTGATCTCTGGAGTTTGCTACAGGAAGGGAGGAAGGGTCTTGCTGAAGATCTCGGGCATCAGATCTAGGTGTGCCTGTATCCCTTCGGGCCACATTACTCTACCCAGAATGAGTCACGTGATTGAATCCCACTGTAGCGCTCACTGTATGCAGACACTGAGGCCGCTCCTCTAGAAGCAGGCAGGGATACATGGTCTGTCTGTTGCTATGCCCACAGCCTATCTCATCACTCAGTGTCTTTGCTGTTCCAGTTGTTCAGCCTTTTTGTTGGCTGGGATCGCTTGTTGCAGTGATTAAGGAAAGTACTGAAATAGGTTTATGGTTTGTTTCATTTCATTTCATTCCACTCCATTTTATTTTATTTCATGAACAGAGTGTAATTTTATTGTCCACAAATTACTATCCCAAATGTCTTATAATTGGAGTCTTATAATAGGTAGCCTTTTTGGATCGAGAGTTTCGCTTACTACTAAGCATTTCAGATGTACACATGTTTTGGATGACTTGATAGCATATTTCTTTGAGTTGACCCCCTTGAACAGGTGTTCAATCTTGCTCATCTGTTCACTTATTGGAGGACTACACGGTTGCATCCAGTGTGGGGCATTTATGAGATAGCTAACTGCTATAAATATTCATATGAAGATTTTATATAGACAAAACTTTCCAAATCAATTGGATAGGTATCCAGGACCACAATTTTTAGATTGGATGACTAATTTAGATTTAGTTATGTGAGAAGCTTCCAGTTTCTCAAGGTGGCTCTATAGATTTTCATTTTCCAACTGTAATGAATAAAACTGATTCTGTTGGCCCATATTCTCACCAGCATTTGGTATTGTCAAATTTTTATTAGACATTTCAGCAGATGTGCTCTTAGTAGGTATTGCTTGAAGGATTCAAATTATCTGGGGCGACTGCGGGAATGGTCAGGGAGTGGCTTAAGCAGATCCTCTTGGTGTAAATATTATTTATTCTGGGCAGGAATACAAGGACTAGACAAGAACGTAAAATCATTAAAGAAGTTAGCTCTTCTTGAGAAGAAGGTGGAGAAAAGTAAAGAGTTCTCTGAATACCAAAAAGAGTGTTGCAGAGAATAAGCTTAGAAAAATAATATTTTAAAGGAATAATAGTGATCAGAAAGAAAATTACAGCTATGAAATAGAGGAGAAAATAACTGGATGATTGCTGTTCCTTTATAAAAACAAATTAGACAGAAAAGAATTATAAAATAACAAAATACACTCAATTTAAGAACTATATAGGCAAAGTAAAAGGGTTTACCAAGTCTTAGAAAAGTGGATTTAACACACAAAAGTGTATTAAATGTGAGACATCATTCTGTGAGTTAAGTTTCAAAGATAAGGAATGACTTAAAAACATTCAAAACACCCCCTACCCCCCCCACCCCTACAGAGAAAGGAATGAGGAAGAGATGAGTTTATTTTCTTCCTGAGCATCATTAGTGCTACTGCACAGTGCAGTAGTGTGTACCCACAATGTCTATCTGATCCAGGGAGAAGACAGAGTGACCCAAGAAACTGTGCACTACAAAAATCGCTGTTCAAGAATAAAAACAACCTGAAGCCATTTCTATACATGGTAGAACTCACAGTAAATGTCACCCATGAGCATTACTTGAAAAAAGACCTGGTCATAAAATCCAGTCAACCAAGAAATGAAGCTAAATAGAATGCATAGAAATGGAGGAACTACGGCAAGAAAGTTTTTATACACAGAATCTATTTTAATTTAGAATTAAGGTTAAAGAATGGTTGGAAATATTTAGACCTGGAAGGTAGAATTGTGCGTGTGTGTGAGTGTGTGAGTGTGTGTGCAGGCACCTGCATACGTGAGTGTGCTAATTTTACTACTTTTCACTGTAGTGGAGGAATTTTATAATCCTCATATCTGGATAAAGCAAGAAAGACATATTTAGACTTATCATTCTTAAATATGAATATAACAAAAGAGGTTATATTTTTATTTTTTAAGAAGCTTTCCAATTTCTCAGAAGGTAATTGAAGATACAAAGGGCACCAACAAAACACATGTCCAAAGCAAAGCTTAGAAAATACAGTGGCGTAAGAATCAGAAATTAACATAATAGAATGATAGAACTAAGCAAAAATCAGATATATTATTTAATCAAATGAGTAACAAGCAAAAGATCTATATGGTCAGAAGAGAAATCAGAGTATATTTAATCAAGTCAGGATGAACTCATATATACTTAAATAGGCCCATTATATTGATTTAGACTACATCATCCAATAAGAAGGAAATAAAAGAGGTATTTCAGGAAAGTTTTGAAGCACTGCATAAAGACCTACTATTCAAGCAAAAATAAATCAGTAATCAAGCTATCAACATTAGATAAAGTGAAAACTGGAGCAAACATAATTAAATAAAAGAAGAGTACTTTCTAGGGACGTACCAATGAGTATCTCAGAGCCATGAATTTTCTTTCCTTTCTTTCCCACAGCATTGATATTTTAAGAAATGTAGAAAATGTCAAAATCAGTCTATAAAAACAATATTGGCAGAGCTTTCTTATTAAAGCGTAAGAAATACAAACCAAATAGAAGAAAAAAATATTAAGGACAAATGACCTAAATAATAAAGTAGGTATGATTAGCTCTGTAGCAGAGAATACCAAATACATGCTCTTTACAAATGCCCTTGGCATATTTACATATCTGAATTGTGCGTCAGTTTGCTATTAACACTCCAAAATTTGTCCAAAAATAATTCAAATTTAAAGACCATGTTTCTGATTCCAATACAATGAAAATGGAATTGCTAGGACAAATTCAGAGACTGCTATGACAGAAATGACCCCGAGAACAAAAAGAAAAGTGTACTAAAATTGTTAAATACCTAGAAAATAACAATAATGGAAATGCCACACCTCAAGACTTACATAATAAGACTACAATTATGCTTAAAGGATAATTCACAGCTATAAACAGAATACTATGGAAAAAACATTAAAATAAATGAATTATTCTTCTTAAAAGGTTAGAAAATGAAAAATAAAATAAATCTAAGGAAAACAAAAGGTGGAAATCGGTAATGAAATCAAAATTAATTATTTTGAAAGCAGAAACAGTTGAATTACTAATGACAATGAGAGGTTGTTGCTTTGGAAAAATAGACTATGCGTTAATTTTGTGTTTTAAAAAGTTATATAGTAGGGCAGATGAATGTAATCTGAACTCTGGGTTGCTGATTAAGACCAGATTAATGTTTCTATCTTTATGTGATTCTCTCCCTTAAAAGAAAGCTTTGTTGCTCTCACAGTGAGCAGTAAAAAGTGACATGAGCCTTTTTCTCTTTATTTTTTGTCTGCTTTATAATTAAGATGTTTTAAGTTACAAACTAATACAAAGCTTAGCTTAAAAATAGTTACGTAAGTTTGTGCTGAGATGAGATAGGTAATTGGCAAAGAAACCATTGACACTAAAACCAGATGATTAGGAAAAAAATAGAAAAAATCAGATATTACCTTCTCAATAGTGATATAAAAACTACAGTCTTAGCAAATAGAATACATCTTTACATAAATAAATAAGTCAATGCATTCAAACCATGTAGAATTTTGTCTAGGAATGAAAGTTTTATTTAAGTTGAAATGTCACATTATGATTACTCAATATCTTCAAGCAAAAAATAGTGCATAGTTATCTGAATTAATAAATAAATTATAAGACGAATCAATTTTATAGTATGTATAGTGTTAGGGTTTATATTTATAATGCTAAATAAAATAGTAAGTCAATAGATACTTTATTAACTCCACGCCAACCAATTTACTAATTTCAAAACGGAAGAATTATCATTAAATCAAGAACAAAACAAGAGAAAAACTGCATTGACTATTGTTTAACATTGCTCTGGAGGTATATAGGCATTGCAATTGGAGAAAAGAAGGAAATAGAATATATTTAAAAAGAAATAAGGAGAATTATTGTCAAAACATAAAGAGACACACCATTGAAGGATCAGATAAATGACTTAGATTATTAGAAATAATTTAGTTAGAATGGTTTAAATGTTATTGTTAGAATTCAATAACATTTAAAATTTCACTATAGTAATACAAATTAAATGTGAAAGCATATCTTATAAATGTGGCAATTAAGATTAATTTCCTAATACTGACATGATATGTGCAGAATCTATGTGAAGAAACAAAACCTTGAACCTCTGCTGATGACGATAAAAGACTTTAATTTACACAAGGTTTGCCTAGTTGCTTTATGAGATGGTGTAAATGGAGATGGTGTAAATTCAATATAATCCTAATAAATATATTACTATAGTGCTTCACTTAGGAACTTGAAAGTATGACTCCAAAATTTTATCTGGAAAGTAAACATGAAGAAATTGCCAGAAACATTTCCGAGGAAGGAAAAAAAAATGAGAGGACTATCAAATATTGAATCACATCACAAAGATATAGTAGCTAAAACTATGTGTGACTGTGCCAAGAACAGACTAACAAATTAGGGGAATGTAAAATTTCTCAAAAATAAGGGCTAAACACACACAGGAATAAAAACAATCAATACATTTTCTTGAACAGTGGGCCAGCCATTTGGCACAGGCAGAGCAATGAAAGCTAAATCTTCATCTT
This sequence comes from Hystrix cristata, assembly GCA_004026905.1. Taxonomy (NCBI): domain Eukaryota; kingdom Metazoa; phylum Chordata; class Mammalia; order Rodentia; family Hystricidae; genus Hystrix; species Hystrix cristata. Next base: position 15,115 of record PVJO010001623.1, read on the forward strand.
ATTTTTTCATATGGTTCAAAAATTTTAGAAGATGGAATAATAAATGTAAAGCAAAAAATAAAGTTGTATTGTTATCAATACAATAACGTGCTGCATATTTTCAAAAGCTAGAAGCAACTATGTCCAATGATTTTTGCAATAAATAAATGAGAAATGTTTGAGGAGATAAATATGTTTATCATGATTTCAACATTGCACAATGTACACATGTATCAAAATACTGTATGATATCCTATTGTATTTCCAATACTTATGTTTTTGCATATTAGGTGCTGAGAGTGTAGCTTACTAGTTGAGTACTTGGATTGCATGGACAAAGCCCCAGGTTCAATCCCCAGCACCACAGGTAGATAAATAAATAAATATCACAACATAGATATGCATTGAAGAATCACCTGGTGCCCCACATATAAGCACATTTTTATGTTTATATATATTACTTTAAGCAAGTTACACAAAGTATATCTGTATAGAAATTTTTAAGAGTATACAATGTATATACCTATCAAAACTCTACATAGTAATACATAAATATATACAACGTTTATGTTTTATGTTTTGGTTGAGAGAATATTTAAATTAAAAATATCTTGAGGGAGCAAGACTTTTTAAACTTTATATTTTATGACACCAGAAAGTATCTAGGTGTAGATTATTAAGCACAAACACTGAATGCTTCTGGACGTGATCAAAGCATGTTATATGCATGTATGGAAATGTCATAATAAAAATATAAAACTGAATTACAACCTAAAAGTACTTTTGCACAACGTTTAGAATCATGACCAAAGGCAAAAGTAAAATGTTAGAATTTAATATGCAACACAGGCTGGGGATTTAGCTCAGTGGTTAGAGTGCTTGCCTTGCAAGCACAAGGCCGTGAGTTTGATCTCTGACCCCAGGGGAAAAAAAAACAAAAAATTAATATGCAACACACAGGAAAAAAAAAGACAAAGAAGTTTTTACCAATACATAAGAAACAAGCAGTGCCCAGTGTGAAATTGGAAAGGATGTCAAAATGTGGTTCTTAAACAGTTCACTCATGCAGGGACGCACATGAATAGAGAAATAACAACAAAAGGGCTGCCAAACTTGCCTATAATGAAAAAACAAATTAAAATAACAACTATATATCAGTTTTATTTATTGTTTAACCAAAGATAAAAGATATATATATATATATATATAACACCAAGTATTTTTACATACTGCTGCTGGATACACACACACACATACACACACACACACACACATACACATTTTACTCCTTAGCTCATTTTACATATAACTAATTTTATCCTTTAATTATGATAAAATCTGCACAGATTCTTCTACCCAGCAATCTAATGTCTAAGACTATCCTATAAATACCTTTGGTCGCATATGTGTGAGAATGTTCCCTAAATTTCAGAAAAGGACCAATTAAATTAATTAAGCTACATGCCTGCAATGAGTTACAAGAATTCCAAAGATAGAGAATTTTCTTAGGTACAATTATAGAAGGATAATTAATCCATATTTAGGGAACCATAACAAAAGAAATGTATAGAAAAGTATATAGTATGACCCCACCTGTTTTTAATAAAGTAAATAAAGGCTATATAAATATACATGCTAACTTCTGCTTTTTACACTTCTAAGAATTCTACAACAGTGCTAGAGAGGGGTCTGTGTGCATATGGACCATAAGGTTGTCTTTGCAGGGAGACCCACTTTTCATTATTTTGTCATTTAAACTATTTACATTTTTACCTAGTGCATATGTTTCTGTTACTAATTTAGAAGACAAAAATAGCCATTTTTCCCATCAACAAACAAGAATAGTATGGTGATATTATATCAATAGCATTTATAGTCAATATAAGTCAATTTATAAAATCATTAAAATACAAAATATAAACTATCTGGAAAAAAAGAAACAAATAAATAATAAAATATTACACCAAGGTTAAAAGATTAGTCTGTGGAAGTAGTAGACGTAATTGGTTTTGTTGTCCATTACTAAGAGGCGCATGATCTGTATGCATCAACAGATCAAGTTACTACATTCCGGGCATTTTACTTACTTCCCATAAGCTTCAGGTTCATATTAAACTGGGGGTAATAACAATAATAATAGTAATAGTGATAATTACATTAATACCTAGCTCATAAAACCACTCTAAGAATTAAATAAGAAAATGCCCATAAAGTTTTATCACAGTTCCTGACACAGTAATTACTTAAGAAATAATAGCTACAATCAAAGAGTAGAAAAAAAAAATTGCCAGTTATATTACTCTGAGCGTACCTACTAAGACATTCTGGGGGGAGGTGGTTTCTTTACAGGAAGTGGGATTCATATTATTTGAAAATTTGCTTTTACGTATTAGTAACACAATACTTTTCCCCATTCTGCAAGGGCTTCATACTCTGGTAGGCTACCCTGGGCTTTCGGCCACCTATTCATGAACCATTTGAAGACTTCATTTCCTCTGTGCACTTATACTCTCCTCTCGCCTTGCCCAGCAAGCAGGTTGAAGGAGGCCAGCACTTGTTGCACCAGGTGGGGCAGGAGAAGAGGAGAACATGGGTGTGGGAAGGAAGCACATGCAGCCTGGATCAGACCGGCCTGTGTTCTAATCTTGATTTCATCACCTACTGACATGTGGCTGTAGGAAATCCACTTGCGCTTATTTGCTAAGAAAATTTACTATTGATGAAATACGCTTCTGTTGTTTATATATTAAGTGATTATTGGATATACATGTGCAAACATAGCAATAATTAATGAAAAGTACAGCGCTCCCCACATAGTCATAATTATCTAAATGTGTGCTCACTTAGAGTGGCAACAGCCTCTTGGCTATCTGGACTTTCTTTTTAGTATACACTACAAGCTCCTTACTTACTCTTACCTGGATTGTTACAACAGCCTGCTAACTGGTTTCCAAATCTCCATTTCATCCCTTCTCCTCTGCTTTCTTTCAGATTCATCTTTCTAAACATTTTTCTGACCATGTGCCTCTGCTATACAAAAATCTTCAGTGACTGCCCATGACCCAGGACTCTCGCCAGCCTTTGCTTCCAAAACCCCTTCACAGACGGTTCTCTCTGCTCCTCTCTGCTCATGTATTCTGCAGACCTTTCCCGTTCGGTTATCTGTGTTCAAATTGGTACCTATTCTCAGAATGTTGCACTCTAACCACTCTTCTTTAAGGTCAAATTTCTAGTACTTCCATGAAGCTCTCTTTAATGCAAATGAGTTTCACTTTACATCTGCAGTACACCCTTTGGAGTTTCCTCACATACTGGTATTATATTCTCTTTTTTAAAATAACCCCTGTGGTGGATTTATTATTGCAGTCAGCTTGAGCAGAAATGCCCAGCTGAAATGAGTTGTCGTGGTTCTGGGCTGGAAGATCCACCTGAAGATTACTGCCCACACAACATAAAGGAGAACGGGAGCCGAAGACAGACGCTGGCTGTTTCCCAGGGCTGGTTTCCCTGAAGTGAACTGGGCTGTTCGGAAGGAGCTCAGGGCCTAGCTGTCATTAAGATGGCTGCTGTTTGTTTTGGGGGAGCTCTGGTCTTCATCTCTGCCTTGAGCATCTTTGAGCATCGTATCCTGGCTCCAGTGTAGACTCTTTAGCCTTTTAGTGCAAATGCGGACTTACAGGGGACATTGCCATGGTCTCCTAGCCCTTGACGGACATTTCAGATGTCCAGCACATAAAAAGACATTTTGCACTCTTCCTGCATTTGGTTTGTTTGTGTGTGTGAATGTTGTAACTTGTAATAGTCCTTTATTAAATCTGTTCTCTTGCAAACCATTGACTCCAGAAAAGTAATTAATACAATCCTTTTCTTTCAGTAGATCGGAAGCTCTTGTAAACAAGGGCTTTCACATGGTTGAAATCATGGAAATTATTTTACAATGGAAATTATTTTAAAAATATTTAAAGAAAGCAAATGAATAAGTGGCCCGTTTATGTGACTTCATCTTTGCTTCACTGCCAACAGGGTGAGGTTGGAATGCAGATTAATACCAATTTTCACACTATACTATTGTGTGGTGGGCATGACAGCAAGGATATGTACCATTTTTAAAAAAATTTATTAGTACGCATTTATAGTACATGAAGTTTACACTCATCTTAGGTAGTAGGTAGATGTGGTTAACATATCTTGATTCTTTTTTAAATCCTCTCTGCTTCCACCTTCCTCCCACCTTCTTTAAATCCCTTTTACCGACTGTATTGTCATTGTTATTATTTTTTTAGTTCATATTTACAACTTATGTTTACATTCATTGTGGGTATTTGGTACATCTTAAAGCGTTTTACTTTCCCCTGCCCCACTTCCCCTTGCCCTCAGTCTCCTGGGCTCTTTCCCGTTTGCAAAAGATCTATCTCCCTGTTTCCTTTTATCTGTTATGAAGTAATTCAGACACACAAACTTAAATAACTTATAGGGTCTCTCATTTGATTATGACAGAATAAAAAGAATTGTCTACCATTTTTGAAACTCATTTATGCTAGGCATTGTACTAGACATTTTATGTCCGTGATCACATTTCATCTAATGCCCCAGCAGGGCCCATTCCTTTATTTCTGTTTTATAGATGAGAAAACTAAGATTCAGAGATGTTAACACTTAGCCCTCTTGCCTCTGTTACTTATACCCTGTCCCATGATCTTACATAACCGATGGATATATAGTTCCTTTGTAATGACAGAGCAATGATATGCCAGCTGCTATGTCTGATCCTGCAATTTGGATTTTGTTTTTGTTTTTGTTTTGAAACTGGGTATTGAACACAGAGTATGCTGAACTACACTGCCTTCTTTCTTTCTTTCTTTCTTTCTTTCTTTCTTTCTTTCTTTCTTTCTTTCTTTCTTTTCTTTCTTTCTTTTCTTTCTTTCTTTCTTTCGATCTTACTGAGTCTCCAAGTTGCCCAGACTAGGCTCAGACTTAGAATCTCTTGGAATTATAGGCATGTGCCACCATATCAAGTTTACTTTTGTCTCTTTCGTATTATTGTGCCCATTTTAAGACACAATGTTATAGATGTTGAATGCTATTCTCAAGGCCATTCACCAATTGAAGAAAGATAAATTAAAACTCTTAACTTTCCGGCTCTAAAACTCCCATGGAACTGCACCGTGGCCTTGAAAGCCATGCCATGAACTATGCTATTCCACTGAATGTTATAATTCCAATATGCTAGGCTTGTTCGTGTGGGTCATGGAGAAGTAAGGTAAGAGACAAAGCCTACAAGAGTCAGATGCCTGGGGCGAGGTGGGGGATAGCACGCCGTATGGTGCAGTAGGAAGTCTGTCCAGTAGGCATTGGGGAAAACCCGAAACCCAGCAGGAGAGAGGCCAGCACAGACATACGTATTGGAAAGCTGTTGTAGTAGTGCCCACCAAAGGATATGGTGGCTAAGTCAGAGCTGTTGGAGCGCAGAGGGCCGAGTCAAAGCAATATTCATGAGGATGTCAATTTAATAATTTGGCAATTGACTCTTGAGCAAACTTTGCCACAAGATGAAGTTCATTACAGCCTCCAATGTAACTGTTCAAACCAAAGTGAAATTTGTAGTTACTATTGGCCATAGACCTAAAATTTATTCTGTCACCATTAGTAGGGATAAGAGGCCCTTCAGTAAGAAAAATGATCATTTTACTTCACAACATTATTATAGCAGTTTACGAGATGCCAAGGTACAGCACTCATGTGGGTGTACAAGAGTGAGTCTCCCCTTTATAAAGGGATCAATATCTGTTCCACTAGCAATGGCTACAAAGCACCTTTTAAAACTAATAATTGTGGAAGGGCTGCTTCCTTCATAATAAAAATCTTTAAAACCTTTATAAAATTCCTCTATAAAGCTGCTTTCCTGGGGAGACCTATAATTATCGAAAGGCAAGATGAGAACATCAGCCCATTTCACATAAACATGGATGATATGAGCCTCAGCCTGGAAAGCTGAGGGGTAGGGAAATAAAATCCAAATGAGAAAATGAACCAGGATCAATTTTTCTTCCCAATGTATTTTATTATATACAAACGATAAAGCATAAACAGCCTCTGATTTCCCCCCAGACTCGGCTGATTTTTTTTTTTCCTTCTAAAATGCCTTATGGCTAGCACTGAATTGCAAACCCTGTCTTTCCAACACTTACATGAGTTCATGGATTCTGCTACAGTTAGCCCTATTTTCAAGTGACCTTTTCCTCCTTTTTCTTGAATCTTACATTTAGGCATTTAGTTGGAATTGCAAACTTCTTTTTTTCTTTGGTCTTTTAAAAATCACAATGGGGAAGCAATCATTTCTCATCAATGTCTTCTCAAGATACTAGAATAATCATTGTTCAAATCATTGTTCGAAGAAAATCTGGTTAAACCCAAATTTATGCCAACTGTCCTTCAAAGCAACACTCTTGATTTTTGCAACCTTTTCCAAGGCTCTTCTTCCAATAAGTCACATGGGGTTCGGACAAACCATGTGATACTGCATGGAAAAATGAAGAAAGAAAAAACAATAGGTTAGAAAACCAAGGCTCTTGGTGGTCTTGAGAATTTATTTAATCGCCTGGAACACAGTTTCCTCAGTTCTAAAATAAGGCATTAGAACAGAGTTTGAAGAACCAAACTTTTAATTTTTTTTGAGAGATCAACCGCTAGTGATTGTCTCCAGTACTTCTTGCCTTCTCAGGTAGACTGCAGGCTCAGGAAGAAAAAAATATAAGCTTTGATCAGTAATATCTACCAAGAATCCAAGTTGTATGCTGATAGCACGAACGTTAATTTTGTGATGTTACAAGATATGGTACTTTTAGTTTATGTATGATTACTTTTCCTTGATTGAACTAAGTAGAAAAAGTATATTTTGGACTGAGAATGTTGATTTAAGAATTATAGGAAGGCAAACTCAATTTTCTAAAGCAAATGACTGAAGGGGGATGAAAAGTAAGAAGGAATTCAGAGGTGAATTATTGATCATGTGACAAGAGAACCAAAGAGCTTGAAGTTAAGAGAAATATGTGCAGGTGTGTAAACAGGCTGGCAATTCACTTAAAGTCTTGAAGTAGAATAAAATCTGCACTTGAGCCCCCTGGTGTGTGGCTCAAAGGACAGCTATGTATAAAGAAATGACAACATCAACCCCCAATGGCACGAGGAAGTGTCTGGAGACATTTTTGATCAACATGCCTGGAAGGGAATTCCACCTACATCTAGTGGGTACAGACCAGGGAGACTGACGAGCATTCTACAATGCACAAGTTTGCCTTTAATAATAAGTAATTAATCTGCCATGAATGTCCATCATTACCAAGGTTTTAGAAAGTCTGTAATACATCAATGAATTAAAAAATGAATTCTTTATATATTCTAGATATTAGTCCTCTATCCGAGAGGTCATCGTCAACAATTCTTTTCTGGGGGCTGGGGATTTAGCTCAGTGATTAGAGTGCTTGCCTTGCAAGCACAAGGCCCTGAGTTCAATCCCTGGCACCACCAAAAAAACAAACAAACAAACAAAACAAACAAACAAACAAAACCAATTCTTTTCTGTTCTATACATTGTTTCTTCACTCTGTTGGTTCATATTCTGACAAAATAAATGTGGAAATACAAGGAAAACAAGGATAAATGTTTTGTAAGGACAAATAAAGTCCTCCCAGAGCTGACAGAATAGCAGTCTGAGTAGATATTTCCCAAAAGAGTGAGCTGACCTGAGCATGAAGGCACATGCTTGTAGCCCCAGCACTCTGGGAAGCTATGGCAGGAAAAGAGGCAGTCGGAGCTCAGCTGGGGCAACTTAGTGACTCAACATGATGAAGTCTTGAAATGAAAAAGAAAAGGCTGGGGACATAGTTCAGAGTGAAGGCTCTGGGTTGAATCGCCAGTACTCAAAAAACGAATGAACGAATTGAAGTGGAGGTCTTTCAGGTGGGATTCAGCAAAAAGTAGGATTTTGGCAGAGAAACACAAGGCATGATCACAATAAAGTACCAGTAACAGTAGAATGAAGTCCATTTGTTTAACCTACAATAGCACCTTCCAATAGGAATGGAATGAGCCACGTGTGAAAATCAAGTAAGAAGATATTTTTCAAATAGTCTTGTTAGAAAAGGAAAAATGATACAGGTGAAATTAGTTTTAACAGTATAATTAACTCATTATAGCCAAAATAGTATTATTTCCACATGTAATGCATATAAAATATTAATAAATGTTTTACTGGATTTTAAAATTCTAAGTCTCTGAATTCTACAATACATCTATACTTATAATATGTTGCACTCTGGACTAGCCATCTTTCAAATGCTCATAATTCCCCACGAGCCTATTTGTGTATAATTAGGCAGTGAAAGATGAGAAATCAGGAAGGTTTGAGGAACTGGACTCTGTTCTTGAAAGCATCCACATCGCCCTGGACACAATCATACTGCTCAATTTACTTTGTTGGGCAGAATCGTTTCAGTAAATCCTTCCACGGAAGATCAGGCTTATGAAGTTGCAAAGACAGAATTTCCTTGCTCTGGTATAGAAGGAGCTCTTTCTTCACAGGAGAAGCTCTTAACTGGCTTTGAATGCCCGTCTCTGACACTGGACCTTGACGTGTCAGTGCCTCTCTTTCTGTCTCCTCAGCCATGTGGGGTGTGTTGCAGCAAAATCATCAACATCCTCCAAGGACAGTCAATCTTGGCATCCTCTGGCTTTGGGCAGCAACATCACCAACATCTGAGACCTCTGGAGCAAATCTGGTGGTGCTGAGGGTGGCTTTGGACTATGTGTAAAAATTTGGAAATCTTGGTTTCTCAGAAAATAAAACTCATGCCTTTTCTTAAAAAAAAACAAAAACAAAAAAAACCTTTTTGCTTCATTATTTCTTTTTGACCCCAGTGCTTATGCCTATGGCTTCTCCCCTCATGTGAGAGCCTGAAACTCAAGGTGTGGAGCAGAGGCTAGACCTCTCACAGCCACGACTAGCTGGATATCAGATTACCTCTTCCATACAAAGAAGGATCTAGGTGGATCTCAGACTACCTCTTACCTACATACAAAATGTATCAAATTTCCTAATCGTTCCTATATTTATTGCTCCTGAATTGCAAAGAGAGCTAAATCAGTGATTGCTGTGGGTAAAGAACTATGCTTCAAATGCAAAGTTCACTTTTATTCTCAGCATAACCCAATATGGTGGTAGCATTTTACAGATATTGGGGCTACAATCTCAAAGAGGTTCACAGAGTTGGAACATATCAGAATAGAATTTCAATTCTGACTGCTAGCAGGCTCCATAGTCCTGCATTAAACCTTCATCTGCATTCTGACATTCCTGTAGAGTAACTTATGGCTTCAAGGTAGCAATGGGAAGAGCCCATCACCCCACCTTCCAGGTAGTAATGTCTTTTTTATTCCATCAGGTACAGACCTCAGGCTGACTTCCTCAAATAAGAAGCCTTCCTTGACAATTCCTGATAGATCCCTACAGGCATACCAATGGACTTGGCAAATACTTCACTTTACATTGGCAGCTGTTTAAAAGTGTTTTACCTACTGGTGAAATGAGTCCCTCTGTTTCTTTGCATTTCAATTACCTTCGCTTAAGTTTGTTATTCTAATAGTACATATCTCTACTGTTTGGGAGGGGAACAGGCCAGTGAGATAATAAATGTAAAGTCCCTGACTCTGAGCCTGGCATGTAGGAAGTAATCAATATTCTTTAGCAGGTTAGCTGTGATTATCAAACATAAAGGAATTTGCATGAGGCACCACTATATGCCCAGGGCCTAGATTGCACTTTCGACCCTGTGAGTGTTCCATGAATGTCTGCTAAGCTAAGCTGAGTCATGGTGAGCTGCTCTTTCTTCCATTTCATAGACTTCTGCTCTGTGGAGCCGTCTACATCTGTGATTTCATGTAAATCTCCATTTTCTTTATTTCAGAATCTCTCTGTTCACTATGCACCTGATAGTTTCTCTCTCTCCACTCTCCTTGCTTCTCTTCTAAGACTTCAAAAATTAAGTAAAAAATGAGATAAATTAGTTTCCATTTACACATAGCTAACTTTAACTGAGAAAACTTACATAAGACAAGTAACTATACATTCTCTGAAACTACAAGCAATTTAAGAAAACACAAAATATCAATCCATTGGGGGTATTTTAGCAAAAACTGCCTTTCTGGTGAGACCTGAGTGATGGAAAAATGAAGGTAAGTATGTTTCCAGATAAGATAAGGCTTGGGGGATGGGGTTGGAACTTATGAATAGCAGGAAGAGGCTGTTGTGGAGAAGGTTAGAGAACTAAGCCCAAGTCATGCCAGCGAGGACTGTCAGTCCATCTAGGGTCATATTATAGACCAAAGTATGAATTTCTTTTTCTAGAGATGTTTCAGTGGTAGACATTGAGATTGCTCAGTGTATATTTTAAAGGAGTCATGTTGGCTTCGGTATACTGAAGTGTTTAAAAGATCAAGAGAAGATGCTAAAAGAGCTGGAAGTCGTTGAAAACTTCCAGGTGACAGTTTGAGTCATGAGCAGCTATGGATTTAGTGAGATGTGTGTACATTTAAGATGTTCAACAATAGGGAATTCCTTACATAATTATAAAAGTAGAAACGATAAAAAAATTTATGGAGCCATTACCTAGTCTATCAACATTCTGTGATTCTGTGTTTTGCTTCTCTGCAATTTCATTTCTTTTCAAATTTTGTTCCCACTTCCTGTCTAATTCACAGTTTGGCAAACTGATTCTGTGAAGGAACAGAGAGGAAACATATTTGGCTTTTTAAAAATTAATTTTATTGGTACACTTTTGACATACATAATGATCACATTCATCATAGAGAATTTTTACCTGTACATAATATATCTTGATGACTAATTGCTCTTATTGTCAACTAAATATCCAATCTGTGTTCAATATATCTTTATTGTACCAAAAATGTTCATGTTTTACATGTATTTTTCTAAATTGGAATCTAATCAGATTGTAATTCATATAGTTTTAAGATTAATCTATAACAATTCTCCCTTCTTTATGTTAGTTTGTTAATCAAACTGTTTTGGTTTTCTTTGTGGTATTATTTATACACATGCTATGACTACAGATCAATAAACATTTTCATACACCTGTAGTCCTTACAGTGCATAGATTTTAAGTCAGAGCATCGTCAGCCATGTATTCCATCCTATTCAGTAGCCCCATGGTAAGGAACCACCATTCTGCCCTGTGTACTATAACTTAGTCATGCCTATTTTTGAACTAAATATAAAGGGCAATTCTCTTACAAAATTAGTTTTTTTTTTTTTTTTAATTTTTAAAACCTGGGTCATTTGTCATGTGAATTTTCCACATTCTGTATTTTTCTGACTTATTTTCAGCAAATGTCCCTTATCTTCGATTTTTCATTTTTATTTCTAAAATCTGAATGTCGAAGATTGATTAGATTCAGACTAATAAATACTAAGAGGGACTTCTATTGCATCCTAAGGGCAAGTGGTCCCTTGGTCACTCCTACGTGACTTTAGGACTTACACGTGGACTGTGAATTATTTCTACCACAAGAGGTACGCCAGGGTTGAGTCAGTGCACGATAAACTCAAAACATGGTGCTCTCAGCTATTCAACTGATAGAAAGGAGCATCTAATAAGTAATTACAGAAGGATGACAAAAGGGTCACAAGTGGAAAAAAGAGTTTGGAAAGGAGAATGTCAAGGAATGAAAAGAAGCAGAGAAGGGAGAGAAGGAGGGAATGAGAGTGAGCAAGAAAGTGATATGGATCGTCCCTCTCATTAGGCAGAAGCTCTTAAGACTAAAGTAACAGTCTTATTCATTTGTCTATTTCTATCCCTCCCTAGAGAGAAACAAGAAACATAACTATCATAATTATTAAAAACAGCAAATTATCATAGGGTATTAATATTTGCCAATATTTTTATTTCATTTTATACGTAACACACAGAAATGTTTAAAATGAAGTACTTTTCTCTAACAGGGAACAAAAGAAGAATGAAATCACATGCTCCTTGTCATTAGCTGAAGTGACAGAACCAGAATTTCTTTTCCAAATGGCTCTACATGCTTTCCTTGGTTCACAAACCAGAGAATGTTCATTGAATGAATGAAAGAATGAAGTTACAACTCAAATGACTAGAACATAGTAAATGCTTAATAAAGGCTAGCTAATACAGTTCTTAATTCTCTGCTCATTCCCAACACCTCTATGAAAGGCCTCCTGCCCAGAAAGGTCTCCCACATCACCAACCTATATCAATCTTACAATGCTCCACACTCGTATCTTATTCGTGCAGTATCTCATGCATTTGTTTTGCCTTCGAGACTCAAAGATAAATACCTTGTGTACAAACATGGCATTGAAAAATGCTGTTGTGTCTCTGTTTCAAATCCAGGGCCAGCCAAACAGTAGGTGATCTATAAATGCCTCTGGATGGTTTGGTTGATGTTGATTTTTTGATCTAGAAGCAGCCTTGTGCAGAAGGAGCCTCAGACTGACTGGTGAATGTTCTAGTTCTGGTTCAGTCATTGGCAGCAGAGAAGGAAGACACCACAGGAAAGCCAGTTACACTCTACATGTTTTGACTTCCAAACTGTAAAACTGGCATGATAGTTTCTATCCCCAACTCTCAGGTATGTGGTGAGGCTCAAATAGGATAATGCAAACCATAAATTTCTGTACAGATACAAGGTTTTATTATCCCAGTTACATTACATCCTCCTCTGTCTCCTTGCCATATATTACTACCTTCTCATTTAGGTGAACACTCGATATCACCAAATGATTTTCCCTAAATCAATAATATAAACAAAGAAAACAAGATGATCTAGTAAAAGAGGCTCAGGAAATTGACTCTCAGCATGTGTATACAGTATTGTCTTGGAAAAGTAGGCTGATATAATATGCCACCACCTCTCTAAGTTGGAGAAGAATTTACCAGAAAGCTTGCAAGTAAATGCATTTTCTACAGTTCACTCTAGCGCAGCAATTCTCTGGCGATAACACCATTAATACTCCATTTCAAATTAAAAAACATATGCTTTCTCTCTCTCTCTCTCAAAAAAAAAAAACAGGAACATGTCCCATTTTCTTTCCTTTACAAAAACAAAAGCTTTTAAAATGATAAAAATTGCCTCTGCTTGATAAAACAGCCATCTGCCTCTGATTTAGTTAAGTATTATTCCTGTATCTTTTTATATTATTACTATTGTTGGTTGGAAAAAAATGCACAAATACAAAGCAAGGTCTTTGGAAAGGTCACATAATTTCTAGTTCAATTATCCCTGACAGTTTATCTCACCTTTGAGTTGACCCTAAAATCAAAACTTAACCCTTAATAGACAGATTCGAAATGAGGCTTGAGGAAATATTTCTAATTACTTATGTATAATGTCTTGCCTTCTTCCCCTCCCCTACTTTTGTGATGTTGGTGAAGAAGAGATATTAAGAAATTTCAGGATGAAGAATCCCTGTTGCATTTGACATTTATATGACCCTCCATTATTATAATCATTTGTATTAGTTATTTCTCATGTTGGCTCTGGGAAAGGTTGGATAAGCTTAGTATTCAGAGTGGGTGAGTTCCCCATATGCTGTTAACTCTACCGTAATGGTCATAAACACCAAATGGCATGCCATATGAAACGAGCACAGGGCGGGTTTTCCAAACATGCAATTAAGATAAAGGGAGATGTCATCTCTTATACAAATGCTACAGCTGCTTCAGAATGAAGCCCATAGCGATGATTCCTTTGAGTTCAAGACAAAGGGATCAGTGGAAGAGGTTTGCTGATAATGCCCATAAATGGGCTGTGTTGATGTTACCTGCTGCACTTTGAAGATAAAGCAGCCGTGACGAATGGGGCTGAGTGTGATGTGGGGTGTATAAGTTTATGCCAGGATCGTGTGGTAGAAAAAAATACAAATATAATAGTGTCCCTTATTTGCAAGGGATATATTCTGAAATCCCTCATGGATACCTCAAATCCCAGGTAGTACCAAATACGTATATTGTATGTAGTTTTCCTATATATGCCTATGTTAAAGTTTAATGTTTAAACTAGGCATAGTGAGAAATTAGCAACAATAACTAATAATAAAATAACTTACTACAGTACATTATTAAAACTTTTATGTGAATACTCTGTCTCTGTTTCAGAATATCTTATTGTACTCTTTCTTGTGATAGTGTGAGACGACACAAAGCTTCCGTGATGAGATGAAGCGAAATGAATGATGTGGATATTACTGGAGGTAAGTGTTACTTAAACACAAGTGCTTCACTATCTCGGCACCTGAACTGATGGTAACCAAGGGGACTATGAAGTTACTGATGGATGAGGGGTACGTAAGATGTGGCTACACCAAACAGAGGGATGCTTCACGTCCCAGGCGGGGTACAGAAGGATAGTGCAATATTTATCCTGCTACTCAGAAGAGTTGGATAATGATGAATTGTTTATTTCTGGAATTTTCCTCTGAATATTTTTGGGTTCTATTTAACTGTGATTAACTGGGGGATGTTGTGTCAGGTATTATGCAAAAGGGACTGAAAAGTCATGGTCCTGTTGCTTTGTATTACAATTCTCTATTGGTTTTTCTGCCCATCAGAAGAATTAGAAGATCAGAAGACTCATATTCTGGGTTTCACACAATCTATGAACTTCATGGTGGAAATCATGTGGCTTATATGTTTGATTATCTTTTGATTCATCTGTACAATGAGTTCAATGACTGTACATTCTCAGAGTGACACGAGGGAAAAATGTATTGCCAAAACACAGAGACTCACAGAGAGCAACCAGAGAACATGCTCAGCAGAAGGACCAGCACAGGTGAAGAAACCATCAAGGACAGCGCCCATGAATATGAGTTGATGGCTCAGCGTGGTATAATCTGGTAGACATGAAAGAGTATTGACACCTGAGATGGGACCACATTATGGAGGGATGTAGATGTGGTGAAAGGACTGTGCAAAATAAGCTAACAAGCCACGGCCTGTTTGCTTTTTATTATAGTTCTTTATTGATTTGCATGCTCCAGTTTTGGTATCAGAGAAGTGAAATATTAAGCGGATCAAGAAAAATTAATGCTATTAAGTGCAAAGAATTGGGGGAAGAAGAGGAACTGTAAGAAGGTTAGTTAGGATACTTGTGAAGAATGTGGTTCAAATCTGGGCAAATGCAAAAAAGAAAGCTGGGCAAGAGCCAGAGAGGGTGGAGGCGGGATTTTGCGTGCGGCCCTGCTCTGCAGGACGGACACGCACAGGCATGTGTGTTATCTGTTACCATGTCCTGCGTTGCACTGTCCTTTGCAATTGGGAGATGACCCCTTTGATGGTGATTACTGTGCTCTGTGCAGCTGTGGCTACAGAAGGTGATGTGAGGGAGCAAAATTTATCACACAAGTTGGAAGTCAGTCTTATAAAGATGAATGTGCAAGGCTATCATTCCCCTGATTGCCTCAGTCTTCCTGTACCCAGGGTCCCTCTCCTCACAGTGAGAGAATCCTAGTGGGTTAAAATCCAAAGGGTAGGCTCTTAAAAATGAGTGACATAGATACTGGCAGATAGTAAACTAGAAAATAGTGAATTTAGAGTGCCAAGATGTTGGCTTTAAATTGTTCCTATGGCACACCTGTGGTTAGACCAGTGAAGGAATGCAGGGACACCATTGTTTCATTCAAACTTAGGCCAACATAAAACATCTCTCAGCCTCAGTTTCCTCATTTGTATTTGTTTTTTCTTTTTTGTTTTTTTGGTACCAGAGATCGAACTCAGGGCCTTGTGCTTCCAAGGCAAGCACTCTAATCACTGAGCTAAATCCCCAGCCCCAATTTCCTCATTTGTAAAAGGATATGTAAACACATATATTGCATGTATTATTGCGGATTAAATAATTAGCATAAAGCATCCAACACGGTGACTGTTCATGTAATAGAAGCCAAAGTATTCTAACGAGAGTGAAGAACATTGCTTGGGGCCCACACATTTCTCTGTCTCTCTGTCTTTTGGTCTCTCTGTCTCTGTCTCTCTCTGTCTTTCTCTGTCTCTCTCTCTTCCTCTCTCCTTTCCTTCCTCCCTCTCTCCTTCCCTCTGACCACCTCAAATCAAGTGGCCTTTATCACATCGTATCATAGCTTACATAACATGTTTCCCATTGGGATACCGAAAGTCATCACACTAGAAATTGCTATGAAGCAAAATCAGGAATACGTACAGGTGACACATGAGCATTATAGACTCTGCCCTGTGACACTCGTGAAACAGACATCAGAGACCAGTTAGATCATGCAATAGATTGAGCATACCATGCTAGACACTAGTAATTTTAAAAAAAATAATATAAAACTTAAACTGAGGGTGTAGCCCAGCTCCTAGGATACTCGCCTATCATGTGCAATGTTCCTGGTTCAATTCCCATTAGAGAAGAAAAAAAAAAATTAAAATCTCAAGGGATTGTTGTTCAAAAGAAAAAATTCGTGAACAAAGTGATTGTTCATTATGGAAGACATAAATATTTGATTCTCAAATATTCGGTTTATTGGTTTAAGCCAGTGTTCAACTAAGGGACAATTTTATCCACAAGAAAACATACAGCAATGGGTAGAGTTATCTTTTTTATTTGTCGTGACATAGACAGATGCTATTCACAGCTCATAAGTTAGGAATGGAATTTTTTCGATACAAAGAATAGTGTTCTTTTTCAGTACAAAGAGTTACCTGGCCCCCCAACACCATAATGCAACGGTTGAGAAATCTTGGTCTAAGTTAATCATGGTAACGCTTCCTTCTTTGCCAGGGATGCGTTCAGAAATCCAGCCGCAAGCAAATGTCAAGTTCTCTTTGTACTTCTTATTCATCAAAGTTCAGGTACAAATTCCAAATTGGCTGCAGGAAAGAGCGTATTTCAGGATCGGGGATCTTGTTGGCTTCTCAGGGTGAATGAGCAAACGTGTGGACCCATTTGCTTTTGTAAAGATGTGAGTGTGGTTTGTACCCCAAATGTTCATGTATTAAAAGCTTGGTTCGCAGCATGGCAGAGCAATCTGGAGGGCCTTTCAGGAAGTGGTGTCTCGTGGGGCATCTTTATGTCAGTCGGGTATGTGCCCTCAGACGGGATTGTGGGAACCAGTCAATCTCTGACTTTGGCAGCGTGTTCTTCTCTGTCACTCACACGTCTGCCATCCACCACGATGTCCTTAACAGACCTGAGCTGAATCTGACACTCAACACCCAGACTTTAAGTCTCCAGAACTGTGAGCTAAATGCAGTAAATCTTTTTAGTCTGCCTTGGGAATTTTACAGTAATGAAAACAGACAAATAGAGCCACCATCTTGTAAATTTTAGGGGAATGAGCTGATGATCCTGAGAAAATCTGCATTCCAAACAGAACAGTAGAGATGGGAAGCGAACAGTTTCTTGAAGACACTGAATCTATTCACCCTGCAGCCTACCCTACATGTGGAAATTTCATGATACAAAATAATAAAATCCACCACCTCATTAGAACTTTTCTGTTTTACTTGCGAACAGTTATACTAGCTAGGGCCTTGCATGAGGGATTTCCGTGAGTTTTCTTGATTGGAGAGCAGTAGTTTTTGAACAATGCACTCTTCTAATGCAATTCCTTGGCCCATCAATGGATAGATCATTCTCTTTGCTTCTATTTCTTACCAATGGAGTTAAGATCAGTACAGGAATTTGAAAAGGAAATAAAGGCTTTAAAGTACTGAGCAAGAGGAAGATAGGGAAAACAAACAAAGGAGTAGTAAAAGTGGAATTTTAAAATGGCAGTTGTTATAAAGTCTCTAGCCGCAGTGGCCATTACAGTTTGACTCCGTTTTAAAAAGCACGCAGCATACTAAGAGATACTGAGAACTCTGCTAAAGCCTGAGGATACACTGATAGAAAAGGCAGAATTCTGTTTTTGTAAGAAGCCCGTAGCTATGTGTCTGGGGAAGACGGGTAAGGAGCTAGTAAGTGAGTGGTGGGATGAGTCCTGCAGAGAGGGTATAAGGAAAAGGAGTGATTTTGCAGGTTGCCTTAACCTCTGTATTTCATGATCTATATATAAGTGGATAATTCCATCTTATATTTTATTGCAGAGAATTATGTCTCAGCCACCTAGATCCTGCTGTGATTAAGATCACGAAAGACCAATGCCCCACCTATCCATAATTCATGATTCTGGTCACTTCCTGTTTTGAGAGCTACAGTAGATGCAAATATACGGAATAATTGCATCTTTGAGGAAAGAACACAAATACAGACCCAAACAGGGAAGGAAGCATAACCACTCCAGCCATGCTTTACAGTGTTACAACAAAGCAAAACAGATGATTACACAGTGTGAGAAAAAACAACAACAACAAAAAAACAATGTAGGAGAGTCACCACAGCGTAAACCCATTGTAGGGACATACACTAGAAAAGAAGTGAATAAAACCAGATTTGTATGAAAAAAAAAATCACCAAGACTTAATGACAGAATGAAGAATGAAAAAGAGGGTGGAGTAAAAATGGATCCCTCATTTGAATACCAAATCACTTGGAAAGCATAGTGTCACTGAGAAGGACGGGCTGGGGAGAGAGGTTAGGAGGAGGGACCCACCTCAGAGAGTAATGATAAATTTGCTTTTGTTCAGATTGCCTTCAAAAATCCATAAACTGGCACTCTACTTTGGCAATTCTGTCACACTCCAGGACTAACTGAAAGAACATAGGAGAATAGTTACAAGGATGGAAACTTAAAAAGAAAGAAAGAAAGAAAAACATCAAGTTCTTCCAAATTCTATCTTCCCGTGGTCAAAGACACTATGAGTTGATATGTCTCTCCTGTTCCCTGCCCCCACCATTTCTGTCAAGCATAAAAAATAGACCAATTTGTCATTGCGTCTGCATAATATTGGCTAAGTGTGTACTGTTCCCTTCCCTTAGCAGAGGTCGCTGAAAGAACATCTCTAGGATTGTCTGAAAGAAAACAAATGAGCCAGCCCAGAAATTGGAGGCGAGGTGCTCTGCTACGGCGGGGGAAATGCCAGGATGATGACTTTTGGAAATTGCACTGCGTTTATCCAACACAGGACGGTTTTAATCACTGCACCGTGGGACCTGCTTCAAGGACGGATGGATAATGCATGCTTCAGAAAGGCTGATGGGGAGATAGCGTGGATCCTCAAACGTCTTGAGCAGGCCATTAAGAGAGTAAATGTCCTTGGACATCTGCTTGGGGGTATGGGGCTTGGTTTCAGAGGAGAATTCAAAGTTTCCCGACGGGCTCAGAGGAGCACTTGGGGAGGCGTGTAGATTCCTCAGCAGGACTAGAGAGGGGGGAAACTCATGTTCATACATTGAATCTAGGCTTAACATTTCTGAGACCCTCAGAGAGTAACTGAAAGACAGACGAAGAGACACTCTGACAGATATGTTGACCTTGTTGTACTCTCATCTCTAAACTTCCAGAAACTTTCTAGTGAACTGAAGCAGGTGCCAAGAATTTGAGGAGGTACAAAAGATGGAGATGCAAGTTTATATCTAGTCCTGATCTCATGATTTAAACAAAACAGGGAGAGGGTTTGACATTAAACTATCCATGTCATATACAGGTTTTTCTATGCATTTTGCGTAACCTTGGGCAAGGCACTTCTCTCTGCTTCTCTCTTGGAAACTTGGATTAGTTCTCTTACTCAAAGACATTCGCAAATGTTAAAAGCTATATAAATATTTGTCATGGCTACAACTATTCTTTTTATTTTAGCCAATAGTTTTTCTTTAGATTTTGGTGAAGAGGTTGCTTTCTGACCACAGAAAGGTCCTATCACTTCTCTGGGTCTTAATTTTCTTAGATGTTCGCACCTAGAGTAATATTATGCCCAGTAACAATATCTCAGGAGCTTTCACTCTGTGCCAAATCTATTCTAGACACTATATATGAATGTAGTTAAGAACATCAACCTCTAACCTCTTTACTACATTGTCTAGTAACACATAATACTTAGAATAATGTGTGCTCAAAATGGGGCTATTTACAGCTTCTTCCTTGGCCTCATAGCTCTATACCTTTCCCCTCAAAACACCTTTATAATTAACTCGAGAAGTGAAATGCCTAATTAAACTGGCAACTTCTCTTGGTGTTTATATTTATTTTTTTATTTTTATTTATTTATTTATTTTTTTTTTTGGTGCTGGGGATCAAACTCGGGTCCTTGTGCTTGCAAGGCAAGCACTTTAACCACTGAGCTAAATCCCCAGCCCTTGGTGTTTATATTTACAAGACTAGGAAGAGAATTAGTTCAATTCAGGGTGAAGAAAATAGCATCTTTAGAGAAACTTGTGAGGAGGACTCTGTAGAGATTGCAGAGACGCTTGTCTGCAGAGACTAGAGAGCCTACTCAGGTAGCAATTCCAACTCCCAGACGCTGACACTGAGACACAGAGAAGAGGGGCCTGGGCCAAGTGCAGACAGAGACGGAGGAGCAGACAGGGACCGGAACCCTGCAGGTTCCTAGGTTAACACTCCTCTTGCGTTACACGCTCGCCACTGGACTCATACTTCCGTGCAGAACTGGCTCCTTTCTATGGTCTTTTCTGCACGTGAGAGTAAAGCGCAGTTACCAAATAATAATGTATTTTCATTTATAGATTGAAAAAATTGACCTTGAATAAGGTGGAGCATCTTTATTGAAGCAAACACTTGGTTAATTGCTTAGTACAAGATTGGGTACACAGCTGGTGTTTAATCAATACTTCCTGAAATAGACTGACTGTCTCAGATGGCAGACACACAGCACTTCCATCCATCTTCTAATTGTTCCTTCCATCTCAAGTCCTTAGCTGAGTCTATGATTTAAGAACGTAATTTGTCTCCACAATTTGTGAATCAGCAAACAGATCATACTCGCTGTGATGAGGAACTTGGGCCCAGAAAGACTGTGCTGAGGCTCTACTATTCCGCCGTTGAAAGGGTGTTTTAGTACAGCTCCTGCTCATAAAAGTCCTCCATAAATATTAGGCATGTTATTGCTGATGTGAGAGCTCACGATAGGCTGTGAGGATAAATGATCACTAAGGAAGAGTTGCCATTTTCTCCAGGAAGCTCTCAAATAGTGGGAAGACTGTCCATTACCCAATAATTACAATACCTTACAGTCATTAGTGGTGAAATGACAGGGACCTGCAGAAGATGCGTGCATGCTAAAAGGGAGCCCTTGTTTCCTTATTCGGAGCTGTTGAAACTAAGCTCAAAGAAGCTTAAGGAAAGATGTGGAATGTGTTCTTGATGGGCAAGCAGGGGAAAGGAGTGCTATGTTAGTGAAAGCAAATCAGCAAGGGAAATTGAGGGCCTTGGATCATTAACAACCATCATGGAGTTGCAGACAGACCATTACTCAATGGATGCATGTCTGGTGCCTCAGCACTAGACAAAGAGCAAAGGCAGGAAGGGTTGATCCCTTCATGGCAGATTCCAGAACTTGAGTTGTAAGTTGAACTCCAGAGGGAGACTTTGTTGGACTGTGTATGGGGAGCAACATGACCAGCTTTCATTTTAGAAAGATGGCTTTGGCAGCAGCATAGATACAAGAAAGGAATGAAACTAGAGAACAAGGAAGTATTCAGGAGACTTGAAATAGCATAGACAAGAGACAATGTTGGTCTGAATGTATTTGTGAAAGGGAGGAGTGGCAGATGGAAATTTAAAACACAAACCAAATGGGCTTTGGTGAGAAGTAGGATGCAGAAGCTGAGGGCTATGCGTGAAAGGAGCGCATACCTTTCAAACTCCTCCCACCCTGGCGGGCTCACCTGCCACACAGCACAGGTACTCCTGTGCCCCACCCCTGTGAGCATCAAACTGTATAAGAATATTGTTCTCTTTCCAGAGCTGGCTGTGAATGGAGTTTCCTACACAAACCTTCCTCCTGCACCTCTCAACCCTGTTGTGTTTATCATTGGAGCTATTTGTCTGTGCTGAGTGAACACGGCCATCTGTTACCACAACCCAATATGAAAAATAGATGCTTTTATTTTTCCCCGTGTCACTTTATACTGCTTGGGAGACATCGCAAGGCAGCCAAAAAGGCAGAAAGCAACAACAAACGGCATCCGTGATGAAAAGGGAGAGGCTAAGCTCCCGTTTCTCACACATTTTGCAAGTAGCCACATGAAAGGACCAACAAGGTGTGTGGTAATAGCAGCGCCCATGCTCACCCCACTGTCTGTATGCGTTGTGTCCCTCGCGGATGTGAGTGAAGTTTCTTCTCACTTCGTTATCTCCTCACCTGGCAGCAAATGTAAGTTTGTAAAAGCATGCTGTAAGGTCAGTAATTTTCCTGAAGCTCTTTTAACACATGGTGCCTAAGCCTGGATTATTTAACCTGTCCCCTAAACCTCTCTATAGTAGAAACTCAAGTCACTTTCCCAGTAACTCCCAGGTTTTTCTCCTCAGATATTCAAAGCCCCTACCAAAATATAATTACCTGTAAGTCTCAGAGCATGCTTTTATGCCTTTAAAAATCTAGTCTCTTTAGCCCAGAATGTTCTTTTTTCAACGTTTCCCCTTTTTCCAGGTTCCAGGCTCCCTAACCTTGTTTCCATTCCATAAGATCACTCTTCTTTCCCCTTCAGGTTGTTTGAACATGACATTTCCTTCACTGCCCTGTCTCACCTCCCCTGAACATATTTCCCCACCACAGTCAGGCCTTATCAAGTCGTGCTGCACTTTTCTTCATGTTAACAATGATACAATAAAGGGGGGTGTCTTCCAAGACCGCCGCTGGATGCCTCAAATGTGGATAATACCAAACTCTCTATATTCTATGTTGCATTTTCTGTTTGTTCTCATTGTCGATAGTATCAATCTCAGTATGATATTTTTCTTTTCCTGAGTTATGCACATAAACAAGCACAACACCTTCTCAGTGGCCTCTCTGAATCGCCAGCATCACTACCCTTGCACTTTGGAGTCAATATTAAGTAAAATAAGGGTGACTTAAATTTAAGTACCGTGATACAGTGGCAGCCGAGCTGACGACTGAAAAGCCACTAAATAGCTAATGGGTGGGTACCCTGTGTCCATGGGGACACTGGACAAAGGCATGATTCACATCCCAGGAAAAATGAAACAGGCTTTCATCATGCTTCTCAGAATGACATTCAATTGGGATATTACAAAGTATTTCTCAAAACCTCCATTTAATATTTTCGGATCGTGGTAAACAGACTGCACACCAAATAAACAGGCTAGAGGAATTAATAAATAAAGGTAAAAATCTACTTGCTCCTCAAGGACCATTTCTAACGCCACCTCTGAAGCCTTTTCTTGTGCACCCTTTCATCAAGCACCTTCAGACAAATGTACCAAAAATGATTTCTCAATCATCGAAATACATAGAGCATGTTTTCTGTGTTCCCCTTATGAAATGTTTGGAGATCAGCTTCTGTTGGAATAGGAGTATTATTTCTGCCACCCTCGTTAATGGCAAATCTTAAAGGAAAACCTTCTGAAAACAAACCAACATACCAACAAAGTTGGTCTTCCCTTTTATCCTCCAGGGTTAGATGAGGGTATGGCTTCTGAAAACTCTTGGCAGTATGCATTAAGTGGAGCCCCCTAAAATCACCTATGAGGGATTTTCGGACTCTGGGTACCTATTTAAATGGTTCAGATAAAAGATGATGACTCTGTGATCCCTAGATGAGAAATAAAACACTAACAATTTAGTGGCAGAACTTGGCTGAAACTTAACTCTTCTGGCTTCCTAGTCCCTTTCTTCAATATTCTGCTTATTGTCATACAGAAACAAATAGAAGTGTCCAAAGGAAAAGTGACAGCTTGTTTCCCCCCAACTGGGACACATTATTTCACTAGCATGCACATAGACGTTATTTATCCTCAATAGTACATTCCAAGTTTAATAAACCTTCTTGCCAAATATGAGCAGGGTGATTCTCTCCAAAGCTGCAAAGAATCAGTAAATTAGACACATCCATCACACACTGACATGTTCCTAGGATGACACATGCCAAGAACGGGGCAGGAGGGGACACACCAAGTTTTGGTGTCATTAATAACCAAAAATGATTTCACAAATTAGAATATTATTAGAAAGCTTTTCACAATTTTAGAGTTGGAATTACCTTGGAATAAGCATATATTTTGCTTGAATGCATATAAATGGAAGAGATGGCAATCGAAGCTATCTTAGAGTCAATCAATTTTAACAAGACAGTATGTTTTTTTGAGCAGAAATTTCTGTTCTACCACTAACTCATTGTGCAACCTTGGGCCAATGAACTTTCTCCTCCACGTCATCATTTGTAAAATAAAATTATGTTGCCCTGTGTAGCACTAATTTTTGATGAAATACTTCGGATTGTTTTAATAGAGAGTTTCTTCAAAAATAACTCAGGCTCGGCAGTTCATTTGAGCACGCAGTTTGTAAAGATTTATCACGTGGAAATCATTCCAGTAGGTGATTTAGATTTAGAGGCTAGTGAAGCGTAATGCCTGACTTCAAAATGTTCACAGCTTAAAGAATAGGGCTGCAATACAGACTAGCAAATTAAATGAGTGTAAGAGAAACCGGAGGAAACCCATGTAGATCATAATAGGAAATAGAACACAGAGCTGTGTATGTTGAGGAGCCATAATGGATGAAAAGGTAAAAAACAATGGATGAAAGATCATGTTGTTCATCATTTTACTAATGAACCTCAAAGTATTTAGAAAAATTACTTTCGAAATATATGTCAATTGTCATGACTGATATTAGGGTACACTGTGGTCTGTAATCCACGGTCTCCATAGATATGCTGTAAAAACCGTCCACAAAAACCAGAGATAGTGGGGAATCTAGACTGTTTAATTGGAAACTCGAATTTTAAGAAACTCTTACTTTCTATGTAACTTAATTCTATGTAAGCATAGAAACATGAAGGGATGTTTTAAAATTTATTTTACTAATTTGCCATAAAGCACTACACTCATTCCAAAAACGTGAGAACTATAGTATACAATTTAGCTACACATAAAAATGGAAAATAGCAGAGAGAAAATACTATTAAATCAGGGCCATGACTGCTAGTAATGACTGTATGATGAGGACATGTGATTTCTTTCACAGATAATAATGATAAAAACTGGACCACATTAATAAAAAAGACCTAACCTTTTAAAGATACTGCCCAATAATTAAGAGCATGTTGAAAGTAGAAAAGAACTAACCTTTCAAACACTCTTATTGTTCCAAGGAAGAACTGGTAGGTTGTGGTTTCCTAGCTTTAAAGTCTTAGCACTCAGAAACTGGATGGCAGAAATCTGCAGTCTTATTGGCTTGATGTGAATGATGATAACATTCATAGCAAAAAAAAACACAAAACACAAAAACAAAAACATGGGAAATATAAGAGAGAGTTTTTGAAAGTGAGAAATTTCCATTAATAGATTGATACACAAGGAGTGATTGAAAATCATGGTGGATTTTTAAATTAAAAATTATTACAGTAAAAGACACGCTGTCATTAATCTCATTCAAAATACTTCCCGTGGCTTTGCACACACTTATCCCTCGTTTTTGCCGCTTTCTGACATGGTTCTGAAAGTCTTTTGTAAGTGTCTTTTAGGAGGCATGATAAAAACAAATATAGTGAATGCTGCTTCCTAGTGCCGTCCAAAGCAAAGACAAGCTCCTAAAAATATTACTGTGTATCCTCATTCAACTCATTCACCAGATAAGGTACCATGTGACTTCTGGCTCTCCCCGAAGTCAAAATGCCCCACGAAAGTTAAATATTTTGAATTGACTCAGGACATCTAAGTTGCTACAGTAGCACAACTACTTGTGCAAAAGAACTTCCAAAATTCCACACAAGGAATGTAAACATTGTAAACTACAAACATGTGGAAAAAAATGAGGAGGGGGAATCAAAACATAAGTGGAAAGGGGAGGAAGGGAAGGGAAAAGGGATGAAAAAATGAAATTAAGATGTATTATATACATGTACCCATTCCCCACAAGGAATGTAAATACTATGTACTACTAACACATACTAATAAAACAATAATAAAAAAAATAAATAGGCAAGAATGACAAGATAAGTGTGTTGGAAGGAACAGGGAGTATTTTGAGGGTTGTTAATAGCAGTGTGTCTTTTACTATAATAATTTTTTAATTTAAACATTTGCTGTATTTTTTGATCATACCTCATAGATAATTTGAGTAAAGTGCTGCTCCGGTACTTAGGTGATCAGCAAACTAGACACACAGGAGATCTGTGAGAGCTTAGAAAAAGAATTGATAGAAACTAAAGCATTCTACCCTTGACTAACACAATTGATCCTAATGAGATTTGAATGATTTCCTAACTTTTATTTTCTGGTTTGCATCTTTTGTTATCGATGCATATTGGTTATGCAGATTAATGGGTCTGATTTTGGCAGATTCATACATGCAAATGAAATAATTTTTATCATTTCCAGCCCCTCATTGCAACTCTGGTCCCACTGTCCATCCTAGTTTCACACTTTTTGGTGTTTCATGCATATATTTTGATCATATCCATCCCTCTTATTACCTATCCCAAAACCCCTTGTCTTCCCCCTTGTTCACTTCCTCTTGTTTAATAACAAGTATTCCTTCCAATTTCGTATCCTCATTTCTAGATTTCACATATTAAGCAGAAGAGGTGATACTTGTCTTTCTGAGTCTGGCTCATTTCGCTCAACATGATGATCTCCAAATCCAGAATTTATTTATTATTTTCAAAGCTACTGAGAATGGAATTTCTTTCCTGGTTTCTTTCTCAGCTAATCCATTATTAGTGTGGAGAAAAAGCAAGTAATTTTTAATATTGATTTTATATCTTGCTACTTTGCTGAATTTGATATCAACTCTACAGGTATTTTTGGTGGGATCTTTAGGTTTGTTTGTTTGTTTGTTTTCACTTTTGACAGAGTTTATTTCCCAACCAAAACAGATTCATCGGAAGAAAGTGGAAGCCTTCTTAGCTGGTAGTGTTAGAGGGAAAAAATGAAATGTGATAAAGGAACCAGAAAATTAAGAGAAAAACCATGAAATCTTGGAAATCATTGAGAAGATGAGCCCTAAAATCTGAGTATAAAGTCTGCTCCAAATTTGGCTGACCATTAAATTGTGTAGATTTGGGAGAGACTCACAGAAAAAACCTGAGCAAAGATAGAGACTACTTCACTTTATAACTTGATTACAGTCATATCTGCTGTCTATAAGGGCGGAATAATGACAGTCTCAGAAAAACATCAAAGACTCTAGAATCCTTACAATGTATAAATCTGTCTTTAGTTTTCAACAAGAATCACCAAGCTTGCAAAGAGCTAGGAAGTATGACCAACAAGAAAGAAAACCAATTAAAAAAAAAAAATCAAAGCTCAGTCCAAAGAAATCAAATCTGAGAGTTTCCAGCCGCTGAATTTAGCAGACAAAGGTATCAAAGCAACTATTACAAACATTTCAAAGATTTAAAGAAAAGTACATTTGAAGAATTAAAAGAATAGATGGTATTGACTAACAGGAAGTTTCAACACAGGCCTAGAAACTATGAAAAAAATCTAAATTCTAAATTTATAAGATACAAGAAAAGAAATAGAAAAAAATATTAGATCATTTCAACAAGAGATTTGAGATGGCAGAATAAAGAATCTGGGAGTGTTTAAAAATGTATCAGTAGGAATTTTTCCTTCAAAGTAGGAGAGAAAAATGGAAGAAAAATATGAAAAAGCACAAAAATCTATGGTGAATATTTAGTAGTCTTATAAATGGACTCTCAGAATAAGAAGACAACATAGTGCACAAAAATATTTGACAATCTAATGGTTAAATTTTCTTCAAGTTTGTTGAAGAACAACCACAGTAGCAAAAAAAAAAAATATTTACAGAATCAAGAAGTTCAAAAATCTTTTGCTAAAAATAAAACACCTGTAATAATAGAATAAAATCAAAATCAGTAAGATAAAAACAACATATTGCTTGCAAGGACACAATAATGTCTGAATTACATTAGGAACAACGAAAGCCAGAAGACACTGGATCAAGGTATTCCAAATGATGAAAGAAAAAAAAGAAGTAATAAAGCAGTGAAGACATTTTCAGATAAAGAAAAACTAGCATAATTCATTAATATCAAACAATTTAAGGAACTGCTAAAAGGAATCATTCAAGAAGAAAAGAAATCAAATCAGATGGTTTGTGTACTTTTGTATAAAGCAAAGGACAAAGAACACTGGAAATAGTGAATACACACCAACACACACACACATACACACATCTGTGTAATATGTTTTTCTCTCCTTTCCTTCTGTCACTTTAAACTGTTTGAGATGAGTGTAGTTTAATGCTTACTAAGGCAAGTAACTACAAGGAATATGAGGAGAGATTGTGAGCAGGCAAAGAGACTTTAGACTCTAATGAAGGTTAAACATTTGTGAATGGAGAGAATAAAATATGTATTGGGTAGGAAATCTTGAGATTAGGGTGCATTTTGAGAAACTCTCAGCCAGGTTGGCTAGTCTAGTTATCTCACACTGAGCAAGAATGTGCCAGCACAAGTATCTGTAGCTTCCTGGTCACGGGCTCTGAGCAACCTGGGAAGGGGGCGTACGGGGTCAGTGTCTCCAGGCTGTCCACTGTGTTCCTCTCAGGATGTCGCCTTGAAGGACATCCACACAATTCTCCTTCACAGACCTCATCCATGACTTCTTTAAAGACATGAAACTGTTTGAAATAATAGTTATTACAAAAGCATTGCTTAGTTAATAATACACATCTACAAGGTCCTGAGTAAGAAAGGATTCCTATAACACACATCTATGGAATATATAGACTCAGAGAGATGCAGAATCTAAATATTTTATAAAATACATGAAAAATAGCATAAAATATGTGAGAAAGATAGTTGGAAATACATTATCACCAATGCTATTTTTTTCAACCACAAGACATTCAGTATGACCTTAAACATACTGTGATAATTTAAATTTACTTATTGTGATTTCTTAATAAAAAATTATAGGAGCACATACCCCAAAATTCAATTGTGGAATTCAAAACTAAGAAATATTTGTGCAAAACAAAATGATGAACAACAAAACAGAAAAATATTAGACAATTAAAAAACAAATAATAATTCCAAAATTTAATGCATTTAATAATTTCTTCCCAAAATATATAAAGTAACAATAGAATTGAAAAGAAAAATAAAATCCATTATTATGGTAGAGATTACTAAAACATGTCTCAGTGTCTGATAGTAGGAATATGTAAAATGACAGCAAATATACAGAACACCTGGATAGGAAAATTAATATCTGTGACCTAATTTTCATGTTATCACATCACCCTCTGCAGTCATAAAAATTAACATAGAACACTATAGTTACCATTCTTATTCAAGGTATATGAAATAATTATGTGACGTGTCATATGATAATCCATAAAGCAACCTTAACAAATTAGGAAGAGGTAAGTTTATTGAAGTTAAAGCCCAACCATAATGGGCATAAAACTAGATGTCAACAACAAAATATAATTTGAGGACTCTCCACACCCAAGAAATTAAGTAATCATAAGTCAAAAAAGAAGTCACAATAAAAATTATAAAGTATTTGTACTTTATGATATTGAAGATGTGATGTAAAATGTATCATGCTTCTTAAGGTATGCTCACGTTTAACTCTATAATAAACAGGAAGTTAAGGTATGCTCACGTTTAACTCTATAATAAACAGGAAGTTAAGGTATGCTCACGTTTAACTATTTATAATAAACAGGAAGTTAAGGTATGCTCACATTTAACTCTATAACAAACAGGAAGTTAAGGTATGCTCACGTTTAACTCTATTTATAATGAACAGGAAGTTAAGGTATGCTCGCGTTTAACTCTATAACAAACAGGAAGTTAAGGTATGCTCACATTTAACTCTATTTATAATGAACAGGAAGTTAAGGTATGCTCGCGTTTAACTCTATTTATAATAAACAGGAAGTTAAGGTATGCTCGCGTTTAACTCTATTTATAATGAACAGGAAGTTAAGATATGCTCACATTTAACTCTATAATAAACAAGAAGTTACGGCATGCTCACATTTAAGTCTCTATCATAAACCAGAAGTACAGCTGAAATCAATGATCTAAACTTTTATCATTTTATATTAAGGAAAAAAAGAGTTCAGTAAACATGATGAAAGAACTAGTAAGACTAGGAAGAATAGCAGATTAATGGGGCAAAAACAAACAAAAACAAGGGTTAGATTTTTAATATACTAAAAAAGTAGTGTATGTGACGTCACCTTCTGGTTAAGACATATAGAGAGACCCTCCCTCCTCCCTAATGAGCTAACCCCTCAGAGAACTGTGGAGCCAAAGAAACTTAGGTACATTCATCCTAGAAAGCAAGCGCTTATCCCGAGGCAAGAAGGAAACTGCCACTTGCCACCATCCTCATGGGAACAGAAGTAGGCGGAGGAATTTGCCATGCATGTGGGTAAAATGAAAGCAGTCAGATTTTTCCAGCAAACTTTTCTTATCTGTGTATGAACTCTTAGGATCGATTAGAATCTCAAGAAGCCCAGCCACAGAGCGTGCCCCGACGGTCCCTCCAGTCCTCCCAGGGACCCCTGCAAGTAAGTGCACACAACAGAGCGGGAGAGTGAACGGGGATCCCGTCAATGTTGCAAAGACAAGTGAACGTATTTGCTGAGAGGACAGGAGAAAGAATTTCTTCTAAATCACCTTCCAAGAAGTCTTCATTCTACAAGTTGAGTAAATGAAATTAAACATACACTGATCAAAAAAGAAGGTAAAATGTAAATTGTCCTTATTGCAAGAACACATGCAAGCTACACTCAGACCAAAAAGTTAGATTAGATCAATCTTAAATACCATCTTAATATATCTACCAAAATGATTACATGATTTCAAAATTTATAAAATATGACAGAAAATGTAAAGTATGAAATATGATTTACATTATCGCTAAAATAATAAAACATGAAGTATATAGAAAAATTTTAAGACAATATATGAAGTCTCGCACACTGAAAGTATAAAGCATTGTTAAGAAAATATACGTATGGCATAAAGACAAAATTTTCATGAATTGTATGATTTAATACTCTTCTCATCTACAGGTTTATTGCATTCTCAAAATCCCAGCAATAATTATTTATTTTTATTTTTATTCATTTTGCAGTGCTGAAAATTACATTTAGGACCTTATGCATGTTAGCTAAAATCTCTACCACCAAGTTACATGCGAGTTAGTAGACATTGACAAGCTAAGGCTAGAATTTATGTGGAAACACAAAGGATGTAGAATAATTTGAACGGTTTTGAAAATGAAGAAGGAAGTTACAAATTCGTACACTACCTAATGTCAGGAATTACTACATAGCTAATCAATTAGCTACATAGCTGCATAGCTAATCAAGGAGGTATGCTATTGGCAAAGAATTGATCTATAGATCAAGGAATAGGAGAATGGGTTAATAAATACATTCACATTTAAATGTTTAAGTTACTTGAGAGAAAGTGTTCAAGGTACTTTAACAGAGAAATTATTTTCAGTAAATGGTGTTTGAACAACTGCATATCATTATGGAAAAGATAAACCCCAACCCATAATTTGCAGCGGTTGCAAAGTTATGTGATCAGAGTGGATCATATGCAATATGCCCGAATATAAACACTAATAATTTAAAAGTTTTAGAAGAAATATATATTTGTAGAGTCTAGGGGTTAGCATTTGCTATAAGAAGAAAAAAGGACTAATTACATCTCACAACAATTAAAAACTTCCTTTAAAAAAAGTTGAAAATAGAAACCCAGGAAAATTATTTTACATACAGATCAAGAATATATGAAGAACTTTTCAATCCAGTAATAAGATAAATAAACAAGTTTAAAAATAAACAAGCTTTGGGGGTGTAGTTTAGTGTGAGGGCACTTGTGTAGCATGTGTGAAACTCTGGCTTTGATCCCAAGCACTACACAAAAAATAATAAATATAAAACCAAAAGACTTGAGGAGACATTTTCAAAACAGAAAAAAAAATAGTGTATCCAAAAAGCATATGAAAAAACATTCTTCAAAATTCAGGACCAGTTAAAACATTTTATGCCAGGTGGGATTCTGCTGAGAATAGACCCGAACCTGTAGTAAGTTGGTGTTTTGGTCTGAGTGTAGATTCCATGTGTGTTCACATACAGTTTATGCATCCATCTATTCTATTTCAAAGAAAATCTCACAACAAATTAGACAGCTGTTTATTTAAAGTTAATATTTGTTTGTCTCCAAGAATGAAACATCTGAACATAAGTATAACACATATTAGAAAATGATGAAGAGAAAATATTTATATGGATTTAAGACTTTGTAGTTTTGGTGTCAGGCTGACAAATTTTAATCTGGGTTCCTCTAGATAATCATTTTTTCAATAGAAATATTTCTATAATAATCAAACTTGGTTCACAGCCATGTTTGGAAGAATAAATCATATATATCTTGTAAAAATATTAAGCACTGTGTATTGAAGCATATTATACACCTTGGCCATGATCAATAAAGAGTACCTGTTAAAATTATAATAGTGTCAGTAAGGATAATATTGATATGAATCACAATATTTTAAAATTTGAGTAGTGATTGAGAAGCAGGCTGATGGATTTTTCTTAATTTTTCATGAACTGAGAAATCAATACATAATAATGGAAGCATTTCAAATCAATGAAGCTCAGATGAATTGCATCATAAATCATTTTCAGATTTGAAGGCAGCGAAGGAGACAGAATTTTGGTGTGGCCTACATGGCTGATAAAGGATGATATAAAAGATATCCCCATATGAACAAACTCTAAAATAAATATGCAACTCAATAAAAATGAATCAGAGGACTCAGTTAAGAAAATCACCAAAGAATGTTTTGGGTGAATAAGCGAAGAAAATATATGTGAAAGATAACATCAAATCAAGATATGCTCATTTGTTTATCCAGTGGTCTATCAGACATTGTATATTTAGATTACATTTGTGAAGAAGTGGATGTATTTAGCTGTGGGGAGTGCGAATTAGTAGGATATTTCTGGGAGACTGTTTGGAAATATGTATTAAAAGGCTTAAACTTATGCATCCTCATTGATCTAGAAATTACTCCTGCTGGAATTTATCAAAGAGAAGTAACCATGATCACACTCAAGCGTTTAGCTATAAAGAGAGTAATTACTTTCTCGTTTGTAACATAAAACTTTGGATACAATTGTAGTTCAAATAATAGGAAATTATTCCATTCGTCTAAGGAAATACTTTTCAGCATTGACAGTGATATTAAAATATAATTTTAAAGGTAGGAGATCATTTTTACAATATACCTTTCCATTTCAAAAAGCCCATTACAAAACCATCTGAATAGTGGTATTATATTTTTGCAAAATAAACATATATATTTGGAGAAAGGAGTAGCAGTAGAGTCCACCAAAATGTTATCCATAGTTGCATCTGAGTGATGAAATTATGGGTGATTTAATTTTTTTCTGCTTTTCTATTTAATCTCCAGGCTTTCTAAGGTGAATATATTACTTTACAGGAAAAAAAAAAAGTTATAATGCTTCAGTGTGATCCATATAGCAATAACAAAACACACTTGATTCATGAATAGTGAGAAGAGAGTATAAATCTCTGCAAGAATAAAGGCTGTCTTTTCAAGTAAATCAGGGCTTGTTAGAAAAACAAAACAAAACAAAACAAAACAAAACAAAAAAACAATGGAAAACCTCCCAGCAGGCACAGGAAACAGTATGTATAAAGAACAAATGGTATATACCATATCACACAATGGACAATAGCTAAACATCCAGAGTTGCTCTTTCTCTACCTCTTTCTTAGTCTAGGTTAGATGTGAAGTTGTAGATCATGTTAAGCCACCTGATCAAGTTATGCTGTGGAACTCATGGTTAATTCTCTAAAAGATGGAGAACCATTCAGTTAGTAGGATACGTGATCAGATCTGGATTCTAGAAAAGTTTCTCTGGAAACATTGTAGGGAATGAAAGGTACTGATGAGGAGCAAGTGGAGACCCATCAGGTAAGATGTCTTTGTGAGCCAGTGCCTCACCAAAGGCTGGCAATATGGCAGTGACTACGGGGGGTTGGGAAGGAGTGAATCTGAGATAAATTTAGGGCACAGAGTTAACGGAACTTGGAGGTTACTGGGTTGCAGAAACTACAGGTGAGAAAAACAGAAAGGAAGCCCTCACATGTTATTTTTGAAGGGTGATATATAGATGAACAAATGTAATTTTTGTCTTCTTACAGCTATATGCTCTCTACTGAGTACAACTATAAGGAAATAGACATTCTCTCTCTCTCTCTCTCTCACACACACACACACACACACACACACACACACTCCATTTAATAAAAGGATTTAAAGTAAGTAAAAGTATGAGAAATAACAACTAAGAAACACACCTAACAAGCACAATAGGAAACAGGGCAAACTTATTTAGATGCAGAGTAAGACCTTTTGCCCATGTGAACAATACGAGTGAATCTAAGAATCAGACCATTGAGAAAGGGCAGTCTTTGATTATGTGCTATACAGTTTGGTCTTCATGTAGAGCTACAGTTTTTTTTTTTTCTTAAAAAATGTAGTTTTATCTTTTTGTATTGTCAAATGCACCTTGATTTCCTCCATTCTTTGTTCCATTTGTATTTAAAGTTCTTTTCATGATGGTTGCTGCTTGGTAAGAGCATAACTGTGGCATTATATAAATGTTCACTGTAATCGTGACTTCTTGTGGTTGTGTGGAAGAAATAAATGTGGGCAGGAAGGCACCTTGGGTGGAGCAGAATGTACAGTTTTGCTAGTCATGAGAGCTTTTCTTGCCATCTACAGCACCCACTCTTGTCATAACTTCTATGCAGTGTACAGTAAATAGTTGTTCATATAATTTTCCTCTGCTTTTGAGCCCGCAATATGAAAGATGAGGTGGAGGCATTGCTAGGTTAGCAGATGGATGGAGAGGCAGATAGAAGATAGATAGGTCAGTGGTAGACAGCCACGCTAGTAAACATGCTCGAATCCCAGATACAACGGAGTGCAAATATTTCCCAGGGTCCAACACAGACCATGACTATTACTAGGATTGTAGTCATTAACAGTCACCTACATGGGGCTTGGGTGTTGATCATGAAGATTTGGCTACTAATAATGTGACCCTGCACTAGCAGTATGACCCACTGCGTTTTCTGTTTTTACAACATGCAGACATTGTAGGTACTGAGGGAGTGTGCAGGAAGCGGGGGCAGTACCAATGCACATTTCTTTATGAAGTGAACAAGTGGGAGGCAGCTTGTCCCATCTCAAGTCTAATAGTTGTCTGGGCTACAGAAACTGTCAGGTGTGTGTGTCAGATAATGACAGTGGGGAAGGACGTGGAGGTGGGATGATTTCTTATTCAGAGTTAGCCAGGTGCCTGGTGATTAAGAGAATGGTTTGTAGAATCACTTAACTCGAAATTCTTTTCCCCCAGCTTTACCGAGGCTCAGTTAAATTAGAATTGTGTCTGTTTAAGGTATACATTGGTAATGTTTATTTATAAGTATATATGTATAGCGAAGATATTTATACAACCGAAGAAATATTTGTGAAATATATTCATTGCCCAACATAGCTACTCTGTGTATTACAAAAGCACTTCAAATCTTTTCCTTAGAAAATGTAAATTATTATTGACTATAGTCAAAATGCTATATATTAGATATTTCATCTTATAAGAGTTTGTAGCATTTGACCAAAATCGTGCCATTTCCCACTCTTCCCACCATTGTCTTACTCTTTTTTTTTTAAATCATGAACTTGATTTCTTTAGATCCTGCATACAGGTGCGATCAGGAAGTATATGTTTTCCTGTGCTTGACTATTTCCCTTTGCATAATATCTTCTGCATCATCCATGTTGTCATGAATGGCAGAATTTTCTTTCTTCCTTTTTAAGGCTTAAAATCACTTTAAGGCCTAAAAATATACCTTTCATAGGCATAAGGCGTTTTCCTCCTTAAAGATGTGTGTGCGCACACATGCACGTATGTGTGTTTCTTTATCCATTGATCTTTTCAGTTTTTTTCCACGTTGTGCTCATTATTAATGATGTTATAATGAATATAAGGATGCTAATATTTCTTCTAAATACTGATTTAAATTCTTTTGGATGTATATTATTTTTCACAGAAATGGGAAACACATCCTAAAATTCATATAGAATCAGAAATAACCCTGATTAGCCAAAGCAATCTTGAGGGAAATAAAAAAAGAGCAAAGCTCGAGTCATCCCACTACCTGAGTTCTGAGTATATTACAAAGCTTCAGAATGAAAACCAGTGTGATACTGGCATAAAACAGCCACATCAATCAATAGAACAGAATAATGATAATCTCATGCATAGACAGTCAAGTAACTGTCCTAATGTTGGCCACCGGGGCAAAGTCAGGAGCGGCTGTAGAAGGCTGTGAGAGAGTAGATGCATCCGGAGCACCATGGGCTGCCTTACCCACGAGATGCCGGAGAATGACCCCTACACGTCCTTGAACTCATGCAGTCTGTGTACTCTGTGGCTGCATAGCCTTTCCCACAACTGGCAGAGCTGAAGCAAAAGTACACCCACAATATCACACCACTTCCCACCTCAGAGACACTCATCTCAGTTTCCAGACAACATAGTAAGGTCAGAGATAGAGATGACGAAAACGACACAGACAGTGGAGATGTGATTGCTAATGCAGTGGGGTGTCTCGGACCTTTCAGTGGGCTTCTTGTACCTGAACTTCAGAAGTACAAAAAGCGGATTAAAGAGGACAAGGAAGAGTAGACTCTGAAGTCTTAACAACATTGCAGAGTTGAATCCGGGAGCCATCAATTCTTGGCGAAGTGAACACCACACGGCATTCGACATGATGGTGCAATGTGCGATCACAGGTACCGATGCTTCAAAGTGGCAGTATTTCAGAATTAAAAAGAAGCAGATTCAGGTCCATCGGTATGCATCGGGACAGATTTTAAAGAAGAAAAGATCCATGGGTCCTTTCTAGGGGTCTAGGACCAGGAAAACAATGACAAAGGGCCACTGACCAGCATTTTCCCGTCTTGGATAAACTAGTCTCCAGTTATAAACCACGTTCTTATAGAAGCCGAAAATAACTAACAGAGCTGCCCAGAATGTAATCATCCACATCCCCAGCCATGCCGGAGGCAAACTCTCCCCTTCCCCCGGAGAAGAACTTAGGATGAAACTCATCTCTCCGTGGTGAACTCACATCTGAGTCCACAAGCGTACGTCAAAGACCAAGAGCCATCTGGGCTGTGGAGACTTCATAAGGCTCATAAAAGCAGGCCAAGGGCTATGATACCAACAACCTGGGGCAGGCAAGGACTTCTGCAGCTGTGCAGCAAAAAGCGACAGAGAAGACAGCTGCTCGAAGGTGAGTCCTCGCAGCCTGTGTTTGCGGATGCCGATGTTCACGTGTCTGCGGTGCAGTGAGGTTAGAAGACTTGGATCTGAACCACCAGGCTGCCTCTCGAAAACGCCCATCTTCAGCCATTTTCCTATTGTGGAAATCAGCCAATGACAGGAATCTGAGATTACGTGGTTTTATACAGCTGGAATCCCGACTGTGCACTTTCCTCAGATGAGCAGGAGCTTCGGCAAGTCCAACAGTGAGAAGAATGGCTTCAAGTAATGGTGGCGCCCAGAAGCTTTGTGTCTGGACTCAACTGGACGTGGAGGCTTGGAGTTCCAGCTGTGTCTTTCTGGTTTCACTTGTCTGATGAAAATGAATAGAGGCTCAGAGATGAGCAACAACAGGCCTTTAAAATTTGAACTGGAAGTTTTGTAATGGGAGCTAGAATAGAGATATTTTCCCATCTGCTTGACAAAATGGATTCTTAGAGTCTTTTTTCCTGGAAAAAATAAATATAAATACCCAACAGAGAAAGGACAGCCACTTCAATAAACTGTGGCTTTTTAAAAACCGAATCTCCATGCAAAGAATGACTCTGTATCCTAACATCATGCACACAAAATCAACTCAAAATAGGATAAAGACTCAAACCTACAAAAAATGGAAACTCTAAAATTCCTAGAAGAAAACACGGAGATCTCTACATATCACTTGCCAGGTGGTTGTTACTATTCTTCTTTTATGCAGGAATGAATTAAGAGGTTAAATAACATGTCAAGTGTCCCACTGTTTATTAAGTGGAAAAGCCAGAATTCATTCCTGCTTGATTTTGAGAACCCTCTTTTTTTCTCCCTGATACAATTCCTGTCCATGGGAGAATGGCTAGTTAGAGGTGGAAAATAACTGGCACCCAGTTCAGTGTTGCACAGAGGGGAAGTGGTGGGTAGTCAAGCTGAAGCATAATCTCATTCAAATGCAGCATTCAAACTGAGAATCTTAGACTTTATCTTGTAGGCAATAATATTTATATTTAAATAGGAATGTGTGAAGAAATTGTCCTCTAAACATGCCCTGAGTGCTTAATATTCTGTATTGCTGCCTTCTAGCCACTACCACCACCTCAAGTGCTTTCCTCAAATCCTGGCAAGAAGATGTCTGAATAATCAGTCTGTAGTGGTCACCCTTCTTCTGTTTATTTACACTGTTTATTAATAGCATTCTCACGGAACATGGAGAAGTGCGTGCATTGTACCATGCATCGCTTGCCTTCTCATTCTGTTTTGTAATAGCCTAGGAAATTGGCATTGTATCCTAGGTTTCTGTATGTTAAGTGCCTGTGCTCCTGTTTGCACATAGCTAGCACAGTACTTAAAAATGCCAGCTTGTGACGATATAATGGATATGGCTTCACTGTGAAAGGACTGCCATACTTCCAATTGGGGAAGATAGGAGAGAGAGAAAATGTTTCTCCTTAGTAAAGAGTCAGAAGGTCATCCCCAGGTGACCAAGGCTTGGAGCCTCACTTTCTCAGCCATCCAAAGGAATAGGCATCTCTGCCGGGGTTTATATGCTAAAAATGAGGGTTATAATATCAGAAACTATGGTTAGCTC
Source organism: Hystrix cristata (assembly GCA_004026905.1). Taxonomy (NCBI): domain Eukaryota; kingdom Metazoa; phylum Chordata; class Mammalia; order Rodentia; family Hystricidae; genus Hystrix; species Hystrix cristata. The sequence continues at coordinate 54,226 of PVJO010001623.1, forward strand.
TGGTCACACAGAGACTTTGCTAATGGCTTGAAAATAGAGGGATGATGTCGGCATAGAATCAGAATAACCTACGCTGGCTCCACCTGGGTGCAGGCTACTAGTTATGGACTATATTAGTTCTCTTCCTGCTCAGAATTCATACGGACTTGTAAATATGATTCTCTTTTGATATATGTTTTTTAAAGGGTTAACTGAGTTAAAATAAGTCCATCTGGATGGGATTGATTCATTAAGGTTGCTATCCTTGTGAGAACTGATTACAACACACACATGCAGTGAGGGAAGCCGAGGTGAAACCTGTAGGGAGAAGGCAAGAAAAGAGGCCTCGGGCTAGAACCAATTTGACCAACATCTAGATCTCAGAATTTTACTCCCCCAAACTATGAGAAAATAAATTTCTAACGTTTAAGTCACCCAATCTGTCATATGTTGTTATTGCAGCTGTAGAAAACTAAAATGCTACTTGACTTCTCTAAACCTAATTTTTCTGTATAAAAGGGGGTAACCATACTTGACCTCAGGAAATTGTTATGAGGCTTAGATAGGATTTATGTGAAGCAGGTATTCTAGCAATGACTGGAGTGATAGAAGTGATAGTGGCAGGTTTGAAGATAGGAAAATATTGTTGACTCTTGCCTACAAGGCTATCGAGAAAACCAATTTGCATGATAATTTTGATGTGAAATATAAATTTCATACTTGTGATTAAAGTGCTTGTATGAGAACTCTGACCCCACTACTGATCATATATCCGATCTTGATTCTATTCTAGGTATCCAAGGTGCCACTTCTCATCCCATTAAACAGAACTTCTAGAATATACTTCATAGTATTGTTAAGGATGAGAATGGCTAACTCCCATAAAATGTTCATTAACATGTGTAGTATGAATTAGGAACTACACTGAGCTCTTATCTGTATTAACTCAGTATGTATAAAAATCATGCTGATTGAGTAATATTTTGTTCGTTTTAATAAGTCAGGGATCTGTGGCATAAAATGGAAAAGGTACCTACTCTGAGTCACAGAATTAATAACATGTGGAGCCAGGATTCAAACTCAGGCAGAAAGGGGGAAATGACAAGAAAATAATATTAATTCATTAAATATGATTTTATCTGATTATTATTTCTTTTCGGACCTTATTATAAGTCTCTTCTTCAACCCTGGTGCGGAGTAGTCACATTCTTTCTTAAAATGAGAAATTCCAAGAGAATATTTAGGAACCTATCTGTTTATGAAAACATTGAATTGGCATAAGCATTTCTGAGAAATGTCCCTCTATTGCTAAGTCTCTTTTGATAAACATTAGTGTCTCTGGTTCCCAAGTACATGGTTGTGGTCACTTCTTGGGGAATAGGGTCATATTATTTGTTCTATCCCCAGTATGGTGTGGACAAAAATTATATGTGTTACTATTGGACTTAGCATATTTTGATGCTAATGTGAGTGCGGTTGACTTATTGTGGTCCACTTGAGCAGGAACACCCAAGTGGACTGAGTTGTGTGGTTCTGGACCTAGGGGACCCACGTGAAGATTGTTGCTGACACGACATAAAGGAGAATGGAAGAAGAAGATAGCAGCTGACTGTTTCCCAGGAGAAGTTCTGTTGTGGCTGCTTCTCCCAAAGGGAAGTCGGCTGTTCTAGTTGCAGAAGGAGCTTTGGGCCTTGCTGTCATGATTGGATCTTTTGGGTCTCAAGTGCATAGGTAGATGTTCTGCACTCTTCCTGCATTTGTCTTGTGTATGTCTGTGAATGTTGTAACTTGGACTTGTCTTATATTAAATCTGTTGTCTTGCAAACCATTGAATCTAGAAAAGTAACTAATATAGTGAGACTCTTCTGAAGTCAGTATCATGAGTAACAGCAATGGCTCTAAAGCTGTCTGCTCTATTACCTGGATCCCTGAGTGACTGCACTGACCAGAGAAATCCTTCTGACTCACCTCAGGTATACAGCTGAAATGAGAAGTAAGCTTTTAGTTGCTTTGAGTTGCTGAAATGTCAAGGTTACTGGTTACTACACTGTAACTTGGTCTACACTGACTGATGTATACATTTAATTAATTAATATAGCTATTATCAGAACATATTTATTGAACAGTATCATGGATTTCTCTGTGACACATATGGCCTAACCTGAGGTCACACTTTCATTTTATTGATTTTAATCTTCTGATTTTTGCTCTTGATTATATTCTCTATCTCCAAAATGTTCTTTGTTGTCTTCTATAACTTTCTTTCTCTTTCTACCTCTAATTTTCTCCTCCTGCACTGTATATTTCCTTTCTGCAGTCCTTCTCACCTTGGCTTATCTCCCTGGAGTAACCTAAGTATAGAGGGCATTCTTTCTACTCTCCATTCTGTTCCAAATTAGGATCAGAATGTGGCGACAATCCTCAGTCCTGCCTATGAAATGCAGCTACTGAACCCTCATTTCTGAGGATTTCGGCATAGTCTAAATCCCTGCAGTTGGATCATGTGCTTCAGACCTTATTCACCATAATAAGATTGTGTCCATCCATGACTTCTTGGGGAATATCCATTTAACTGAGATGAGAGAAGCCAATTTGTCCCTAGAGTGCCTTGACAATTCACTCCACTAGCGTGAAATGAGTCAATAAAAACAAGAAATGACATTGAGGTCAGAGACTTCTTCTAGAAGAGAAAGAGCATCAGAAGCATCCTCCACCCTCCCGTCCCTATGCTACTGTTGTTGATTCATCAAAAATGGTGCCGATTAATAGCCAGAGATGTGAACATAGCAGAGTAATATCCCCATCATTGTGGACCCCTTTCTCCATGAAAAAGAGGGAAGCTCTCATGAAATCTTGCAAGTCAGTCTGCACCGTCAACAGGCAAGATCGTTTATTTCAATTTCTAATTGTATACCTGTAGCTAAAATCTCAGAGTTATGTTCACTGATTATAAGTGGGAGTTTGGCTAGATCATAAGTATACTGTATATTAATAGTTGACTAGATCTTGTTTAAGATTATATCTCCCTAGACAGCACAGTCTATAGCTATGATTTTTGATGAATGATTAGATAGACATAAACTACTTAAGTTGTTCTCGTCATAGCTTTTTGTCTCTCTCTTGCGTACACATACAAACGCACACTTTCTATTCATTGTCTGCATTCTCTTCTAGATTACACAGATTCTGTCTCTTTTCCTTATAAGTCTATCCGTGGCATTTGCCATAGTGTCCTACTCAGAATATCCCAGAAAATGCTCATGGAATTAATGATATAACCATCTTGCATATATGGAGAGGAGAATGTTAGAATTGAGCAAAGGTCACTCACATCATTAGTTAAAGACTTACTGAGTGCTGACTAGGAGACTGCTTTTGGGCTAGTTAAGAGGCAAAGGATGTGAGCAGGGCAGGGTTCTACTCTTATGTTGGTGAGGAATACTTTTCACACAGAGGTCCTCAGATCCCATCTAAGTGAAGAGAGTATAGGGGCAAATGATGAGGAGGAAATCTCACCCAGAGGATAGAAGGAGAGGAAAAGATATTCCCTCGCAGTAGTATTATCTGATCTGACTCTTTGCTAGGCAAGTCAGAATTCACCATCCGAATTCATCAGAGAAAGAGCACTCCAGGCGAAAGTGATGAAGCTGGGAGAGAACGATACTTCATCTTGACCTTTCATATTCATTTTAATCCTTGACCTCTCTAAAAGTTTTGGGTGTATACATAGGATAGCCTTGAAAATTTCCAGGGGAGGCAAGGAGAGAACGGCAGGCTCCTTAGTCTTAAAAGACACACTTTCCGATGTATTTCTCAAAGTACAGAATGTCTCTTCACCCCCAGAAGCCTCCAGATTCACCCAGCAAAGTTTTCAGCCCTGTGAGCCCAGATTTTGCCAGCTATGTTCAAGCAAACTGTGTTGTATGGGATAAAAATCACATTCAATTTTCTTTTCTGAAAAATTAACTTTCGAAAATGGATTTTAAAATTTATTTTATGGGTAAATACAAAACCCTGATTTTCTTCTCAAATTACATTAGCCTCATTTCATAAAAGAATCAGAGTACAACAGAACTCTTGATATGAAACACACATTTTAGAAATATAATTTAAAGGGCTGGGGATTTAGCTCAGTGGTTAGGGTGCTTGCCTTGCAAGCACAAGGCCCTGAATTCGATCCCCAGCACCAAAATAAATAAATAAATAAATAAAATATATATATATATATATATATATAATATATATATTCACACAGGCCGTGAGGCCTGTGTGAAAGGCCTTTTTTGGAAAACTCTAAAGAGATGGGAGCAGACAGATGAAGACTCTAGGACCTAGAATACGTGAGTTTGAATCTCATTTCTACCACTTTGAAGATGGGAAATTTCCAGTAAGTTCATTAACATCTCAGTTTCTTGTTTTATTGGTTTTTCTTCTCATTTATGAAATTTTATGATCCTAAAATGAGGCAACGATAGCAAAACATTTAGAACAGTCGCTGGTTATTACTAAACACAGATGAATATTAACTATTATAATTTCTACTACATATTACATAAGTATTTTGAACGTCTCTCCCATGCTGTCTCAGTTATGAAAGGAATTGGAATCAGCAACTCTGTCAGAAAATTCTACCCCCTGAGCCCTGCTCCCTGTTCTTGTTCACCAGCCTGCGTACTCTCTGGTTAAGAACCAGGCTGAAGAATCACCTGAGCTGTAGGCTTTCTGGTTCTCTGCACCTCCTTTCTCCTCCCCAGCAGGGGGATGCTGCGGGGTTATCTGCCTTTTTCCCAGAGACGCTAGTAATTCAGGATTTTCTGCTGCTAAAAATACACAGTTTGAATTTCAAGGTGAACCAGATGCATTGATTTTCAACTTGGACCAAGATGAAAGAGAAGAAAAATTTTATTCAGGGACCTCTGCTTGGAGTTTGGGTGGGGGTGGAAAAGTTAAAGCTTTATTTTAAATGATTTTAAAGTGTTTGTAACCTGTTCACGATTCTAACTGGTTTGATTTACGGTTGTTAGTATAGCTTTGCTGGCAATGCCTTCTTCATGAGCAGGGGCGAGGTATTTCTCAACAGAAGAGACAATCCCTGTATTATCATCCAGGGGTTAACCATCCTTCAACTTGACTGTTATCTTTTTAGGTTTCTTCCCTAATAACTTCCGTGAATCCTCTTTTTGAAGGAATTTTGTGAGTCATGACTTCTGAGCTGAAACCGTAATACATAACATTTCTCTTTCCAACAATCATGATATGTAACACAGGTGCCCCATTTTGCTTTGATTGCATTTTCTACAGTGAACCTGTAGCATGTATTGAAAAGATGGAGCAGACTAAGAAATGAAGACGCAAAAAGATAATGTTAACAGGACTTGCTATATTTAGTGAACATAAATAAATGAATATGAAGGTATAGAAGGTAGGTATGGGAATGTCGTAATAATTTCCCAGTGTTGAGAAAAGACACCAGTTGATTGCGTTACAGGGGCAATAGTCTAAGTGTTTTCTGTAAATCACCTCATGTAATCTTCACCAACAAGGTGATGAGACATGGAGTAATACCTCCATTTTATGTATGAGAATACTGAGGCTAAAGAAGGATTATTGAGCTTGCCTAAGGTCATAGAGACAGGAAGCGAGGAAGGAACGGTCAGAACAATGGGCTAAAGCTGAGGCTCTGTGTATGACAGTAAACCCCCCTCTCTGTCCAGGGAAGACTGGAGCTTCAATCCAGAGTCCAAGATTGTGTAGTTTGTCCATGTGGGGTCCTCAATCTGCAGTGTTAGCACCACCTAAGAAATTGTTAGAAATGTAAATCCTCAGGCCAACTCCAGATAAACAAATGAGACTCTCTGCAGCTGTTTGCCGGTAATTTGGGTCTGAACCAGCCCTTGCGTGATTCTGATGGCCAGTGTGGTTTCGGTATCGTTGGTAAAGTCGGGCCTCCTAGAACCAAAGTAAATTCCCACAACAGAGCAAGCCTTCGAAATAAGGTTCTTCATTCTCTAAATACGTAATGTTATATGAGGTCACTTCTCCAGGAGAATAAATTCTTCCAGTGTCTGAGCTTTGTGTCTCCCAGCTGTCAGTTCATTGTGACACTGTGGTTAACGATGGAATTCTAGAAATCAACAGCGTCCCTCCTTTATGCTAGTTATGTATATGGGAGACACAAATGAATACTCTTGTGGTTTATAGTTTCTCATCTGCTAAATGTGTATTCAGGCTGTTGGGACAATGGAAGAGAAACTGTGTGTTATGTGCTTTTGCACAGAACCAGGCGCAGAATAGATGCTTAATAAATGGTGACTATGTCATGGATATTAATGACTCCTCCTTTCTGTCTCTAGATAAAACAGAATATCTGTGTTCAGTGCCTGGAGCATAGTAGGTACCCAGTAAATGTTCAGATCATTTTTGTTCCTTCTGATAGAGGCTTCTTTTATTCCCCATGGCAGGATAAGTACCTCCCAAACTGCTCTTTCACCTTCTGGATCTTCTCCCTGCAGCCAACTCTCTTAATGTCAAGTAGTGAATATGAATCCTGGGGAAATAAATTCCAAAGCTATTGTAATGGAAAGAGTTAGCTTCAGTCAACTTTAGCATTAAGCTCTCGATAATAAAGTCTGCCCATAAAGGAGCTGCCTGGCAGGCCTGTCTCCTAAGAAGCCAGATTATTAGCTATCCCCCCAGGATGCAGTTCCCTTCACTCCCCCACCCCTCACTGCATACCTTTCTGTGCAAGGCCAGTATTTCCCCTGCTGAAGCTCTGGAGAGTCACAGCTCCCTACTTGGCAAAATAGCTATTTAATTAGATGCTTAATTATTTTTGAACCCACAACAATATTTTGCTGAATACTATAATTGCCTTTCCCATTTTGCTAGAAAACTGAATGCGGAGAAACAAGTGAATCCACCTGGAAAATCAACAGATTCAACACTGAAAGCTGTGGATCCTTTTGCAATCATGTCTAAAGCTCAACTCCTAGTGGTAGGTTTTGAGAGTGCTCTGAACCCAGTTCCAAGGAATAAATCTGCATGTGTAATTTGACTGGTAAAATAAAAGGGATTCATGCAAGTAAAGCTAGACAGGCATGGGTCCTTTATAAGGATTTGACAGTTACTAACAATATATCCTTGTAACACAATTGAATCACTTCCCTTAATTTTAGTGTACCCGTGTCTGAACAGAGAACAATAATATTGCATACACTTTTAGTCACTGAGTGGTTTAAAAAGTACCACAGTCAGAAATAGCCAACACTTAGTAGCTGTTCAATAAAAAAAGAGCTTTCTCTTTGTCCAAGGAGATGGCTCCAAGAAACAGATTTCAGCATATAAGAAAAACAAACACAAGGAAAACAAAAGAAAATGAGGGAACAGTGCTCCAAACTCTGCTGAAATGAAGTCAAGCTCAAAATAATTAAAGCAAAGTCATTCTGGTTCTTCATCCATCCGTGCTTATCAGTCAACTCACTGTCACACTTCTCCTGCTTCGTCTCTGTACTTTTTGTCTCTTACCCACGGCAGATAGCACCTCTGACAAATTGCTGTTTCCATGAATCACCAGGCCGTTAATCCCCACCTTGTCTCCTTAAAACACATCATTGCATTTCACATGATGCTGTGCATTCTTTACAAATCTTTTAGTTGCCTAGTTACTGGCCTCATATTGATAATACCTTCTGCATGTGTTTTTAGCCTGCACCTTTTGCACACTGGAGGGTCTCCAAAGCATTCTGTGCTCCAGGCCGCTCCCTACGATTTGTCTCCCTTTAGTTTACTCTGTCCGGGGCTCTGTTTCGCCACTTCCTGTACAGGTATTGAAACATCGGATATGGTACATCACCATAAAAATGCACAGTTTCTCCTTATATTTTTTTCTCAATACAGAAAGAAGAGATCCTTGAAAAGTCAGATAACATCCCAACTCTGCCTAACTACTCCCCCGGGGCTTTCTATAACATTTTAAGTGAATTCCAGAGTCTGCCACGGCTCCCAAGGCTTGCTCCTGACTTCTCAGCTTTGTATTCACTCCATCTCAGCCATTTTGGCCCATAGTGCTCCCACCCTCGTAGACCCTGGACCTTTGCTGCTATGAGGGGTGGACTTTCTGTGTGGTTTCAATTCTCATTGTTCTGGTGTCTGCTGACATATCTCTTCTTCAGTCCATGGAATAGCCCATCCGAAGAATGCATCTTCCCTATCACAGCAGTACTTGGCATTGTAGATTTCTTATATTACTGTCTGATCTCCCCCTTACTTATATAATCTTAGAATGTAAGTGTTACTTAGCTTACGGTTACATTATAGCCTGACAGGATCCTACCGTGAAGTAAACACTCAATAAATGTGAGAAAATTCAGGAATAAGTGAGATGGTAAGAAATTTTGCAGTAAAAGCAAAAAGCTCAACTTTCTGGCCCACTACTTCCCGAACGTATTGATCTACCAAATTCTTTCCCACTGGACACCTACTTACATGGTTTTTGATCTTCTGATCAGAAAGAACTGAGAAGGCAAAAGAAAGATTACGAAGCATTTGATCATCCTCTCATCAGGAGATAGGATCTTTGTACCCTCTGCCTAAATCTGGGAACTCTTTTACAGAATGGATGTGGTAGAAACTATGTTGCATCAGAGTCTGGACTGAGGTGTTAAGAAACTCGTACCATTTACTATTTATCCCTCAGAATCCCAAGCTGCCACGAAAGAGGTCAAGCTGCACATAAACAGATTTCCAGTCCTCTCGATCCCCAGGGCTCTACCGGCTAGCCATGACCTCGACACTGGACCTTTGAGGAAAGGCATCTTGAATTCTCCAGACCAGCAAATCCAACTGCTAAATATCACCGAGTAACCTCTGATGACTTCACATGGAACAGGAGAACCTCTCACCCAGCTCTGCCACTTTCTTTACTGCAACATCATGAAATGCAACACAGTGATTGCAGTTTTAAAGCAACCTAAACCCGTCTAGGTTTTGGGTGCTTTGTTATACAACAACAGATAACTGAAGCACAGGTGAAATACACTCTCTTCATGTGTTCCAGTGGGAAAACTAAGGCCTAGGGAGCTCGCCTCTTGCCTGGGAACTGCTGTTTGTAACAGTACTGGGACTAGAGACCACATCTCTGCAGTTGCATCTAATGTTCTTGGCATGAACAAAGGAACTTCGGTGTCGGCCTGAGTCTCTCTTCCCCTTTCTTTCACATGGGCTGTCTGTTTCAGATCAAACTGACATTTATTGAGCACATTCTGGGTGTCAAGCCACAGGACTGGGAATGTTTACATACTCATTTCATTCAGTCCGCCCAGCTACAGGATTTCTTTGGAAATCCTAGCTGTGCTGATGAGCAAAAAGGGATGTCATCGAGGCTAGAAAATGAAAGGCAAGTCCAGCCAGAGTGCAAATTGACCAGAATATATTTCATTCTTCTGGCTGTGAGGCCTCAAGCTTTTGAATGAATATGTGCTTAACTATTTATAATTGACCTTTGCACAAAGGAACATGAAATTTTTATAGCCCAAAGCTTCATTTATTAACTTTACTGGAGTGTAAAATATTGCTGTTTGCCATAAATTTATACCAGGACAAACAATATATATGCTAATTAGTAGGCATGCCATCGTCTGCATGCTGTTGTGTTGGGCGGCCATTTCCGACCGGCAAACTAGCAGAATGCAATCGACAAATGACAACTGAATCGCTTGATACTTGCTGTTCAAACGGTGAAGTCTGGAGTGGTGAATTAATGGTGTTCATTATAACGAGGCCATTTGCTTTTCATTTCCTTTATAAATTAGTCCAGGTAACATGCTGAGTCCCTTCAAGAATGGCTTCTGGGGACCTGCTGAGAGACACCTGCAGAATCCCTCCAGCCCGCACCCTGCAGTTCGCATGTTCTTTCTGGAGTCTCGGGAACTCCCTGGTGCTTCAGGCTTGGGAGGGGCCCCAGAGGCTCACTGCTCTTTCTCCAGAGATGGGACGAGGTGAGAAAGCTAGGTCAGGTGCCCAAGGTTACGCAGAGGGACTTGGAGCCAGAGCTCAGGAGTGAGCCTCCGTGAGACATAAGATCAGAGCGTCTTTATAAATCATTTTGTACTCCAAATTGAGGGTCAGGGAACCGGTCAAGTATTGCATCATTTGTGAAGCCTGGTGACCCTACACAGAGCTTGCAATTTTGTTTTGCCTTTATGGATATCCAGCAAATTTGTAGATGTTTGCTAAATACCTGCTAGGCGATAGGTGCTTGAGATAAGATGTTTGTCCAACACACTGAGCACTTCCCCATGGAATGTGAAGTACAAGGACAGAGACAAACACCAAATGAACTGTAATACCAGTAAATGCTAGCAAGGTGTGATAGGCATTGTGCATGCTATGAAGGCAGCAACAAGGAATGTGATCTTGTCCACCTGGCTGGATAGCACCTGTGAGCTGAGAGCTGAATGATGAATAAGGATTTAAAGGTGAATAGTGTTAAGGTGATAGGTAAAACATAGTCCCAAGAGATGGAATGTAATGTACGAAGGGCCTGAGGTAGAAAGAAGCTTGATTCGCTATTTAAGAAAAACAAAAAACAAAAAACAAAAAACAAAGAAAAGGTGCTGTATGTGTATGCACAGAATGCTGGAATGAATAAAAGGAGTCCAATAATTTGGTTTTAATTTCACCATTCTGAACTTTGTGGGTTTTAGTGCCCCATTCTAACACATACAAAGAGCAAACAAACACTTCAAAGGGTATGGAAAGAACAATGCGAAGACAGAACACTTTGTCTCCATTGTAGTACATCCTGCATTGATTGACTGTGCTGCTCTCAAAGCTGTGCCCTTAATTGTAACAGGAAAACTGGAATCACGTCTATTTCTACTTTATGTTTACAGTAGCTACTTCTGTTTTTGGTATGTAAAGGACCCGAATAGTGTTGCTCAAAAAAAGACATCTTTCTCACCATCACCTACAAAATCCCGGCAGAGAAGGGTCTGCTGTTCATCTCTGTGTCACACAGATCACTCCTTCTCTCTAGGATGACATAAGCTTGAAGATGGAACACATGCCAAAGCTGCCCTCTCTTCATCTCTGCTGATGTAATCCACTCTATTTCTGAAAGTAAATTCTCATCTGTATTAGTTACCTTTCTAGAGGCAATTGTTTGAAAGAACGCAGATTTAATACAGGACAAGTACAAGTTATAACATTCACACACACAAGCCAAATGCAAGAAGAGTGCAGAACATCTATCTATGCACCGGAGACCCGAAAGACCCAGTCAAGGGCTGGGAGCCCGTGGCACCATCCCGTGTAAGTCTGTGTCTGCACTAAAAGGTTGGAGAGTCTATACTGAAGCCAAGATATGATGCTTGCTGCAGAGATGAAGACCAGAGCTCCCCTGAAGCAACAGAGTCATCCCCAGCAACAGCAAGGCCCCAAGCTCTTTCTGCAATGAGAACAGCTGAGTTTCCTTTGGGAGAACCAGCCACAACAGAGCTTCTCCTGGGAAACAGCCCGCTGCCATCTTCTGCTCCTGTTTTCCTTTACGTTTTGTCAGCAACAATCTTCAGGTGGATCGTCTACACCGAGAACCGCACCAATTCAGTCCAGCTGGGTGTTCCTGCTCAAGTTGATCATATCAAGCCCCCGCATCCTCCAAATACCCCCCAATAATGTATAAACTGCAGCTCTCTGAACTTTGTGACAGTTTCTAGTTTTCAACAAATTAAACTAATGAAACTGATATGATTCCCCAAGATTTTTCCTTCCTCCCTTCCCTCCTTTTCTTTGCCTTGAACTCAAATACAGTGATTGGTGGCCATGAATTGATAAACACTGGGAAAAAGCAAGAAAACTATCTTATTAGTATATAGAGCATCAGTCTGTCTGTCTGTCTCTACACTGAGCTACAGTCCCCATTTTAATTTTTTTAGAATTTTTTGAGATAAGTTCCTTGCTAAGTTATAAAGTTGCATTGGCTGGGCTTGGGTAGATCAGCCACTCATACTGCCTCAGCCACTCATACTGTTAGTATTCTAGGCACCAGTGTGGCTGAGTGACATTTTTGTACCATTAAAGTTATCCCTCACCCTGGAAAGTTATTTGACAAAATGAATAAATAAACAATTAAATAACTTTCTATTAGTTTTAGCTACTTTGATAAAGTTTTTTTTTTTTTTTTTTTTTTTTTTTTGCTATTTGCAAATCACAATCCCAACTGGTACAAAGCTCATAGTGCCTACCACATAATAGAAAACTCAATAAATACAGTTGTAGCTCAGTTCATGAACTTAATTCTCTCCATGATTCTGGGGAAGATGGCTGCGTTTGTATTCGTCACCTGATGCAGAGTTTACGAATGGAAGCAAAATTTTGCCAGTTCTGTTGGGAACCGAACTGTTCGTGAACAGAAGCATTCGTGAACCGAGGTATTGCTGTACTACCCTCGCAATTCAGTCATGTTTTCCTGTTCTTTCAACAGAGTTAGTTTTCTCACACTTTTCTCACCATTTATTCTCTGTTGTGGTTTAGATATAAAAGTCTCCCTGAAGTCTTAGGTATTAAGAAGTGGGGCTTTGGAAGGTGATTGGATCACGGGGTACTAAACTCATCCACAGACTGACCCCCTGAAGAGTTCATAGCTGAATGTGTTGATAGGAGGTGGGGTGCAGTTGGAAGAGGCAGCCCACTGGGTTTGTGGCTTGGGAGCATGCGCTGTATTCTTGCCCTGGATGCCTCCTCTCACTCTGCTTCCTGGTGGCCGTGGGCTGAACACCTTTTCTGCACCATGTCCTTCCATTATGCCATTTCTGCCATGGAACCTCTTGAGCACGGACTGAAACAGTGAACCAAAATAAACCTCCCTCCTCTAAGTCATGAGGGTGGGAAAGAGACTAAGACACTTTCTTGTTTTTTAATGCATATTCAAATGCCAGAGAGAGGACTGGAGACAGAGAGAGAGCAAGAGAGAACAAAAAAAAAAGTGTTGCCCAAAGGAGTTTAAATCTTGTTAATGAAACATACATGGATAAAGCAATAACTCCATATATCATTTTGTTGAGATAAACAGACAAGAACTGTGGTCCAAAATCAATCATGCCATCACACGATCATTTTGGACCTCTGTTGGCTCTTTTGCAAAATGAGGAGGTTTGGATAACTTCTAATTTAGGACTCCTCAAAAGATAACTGACAAAATAACAGCATCTAAATTACTGATAAGGATTGTTAAATGCTGATTCTTGAATTGCACCTGGGACTAAATCAGAGGCTGTGGAGCTGAGAAGTAGAGACTGGCATCTCAGTATGCTCCTAGAGTTGTGACCCTGAAGTTGGAGAACCATCACGGGGCTCTTTTCTTCATTTAGCATTCTCTAATTTACTTGAGGCTGATTTCTCCTTGTTTATTTCAGATTCTAGAAATTAATGTGCAAAACTGATGTTCTGAAGCAATGTTTTAATTGACTTAAAACGAAGAGATAAAACTGCTGTGCAGCTGGGAATCCTAGAACCAAAGCTACAGTTTAGTGACATTTGTTGGATTACATTGCAAGAACTTCCACAGTGTTTGCTGCTGGAGCTGTTCACAGAGTTGTCAAAATACCCTCTGTGCGTATGTATCAGTGCGGATGTGTGTTTGGACACATGAGTGCCTGGGGATAAATATATGCATGGCCACATATGGATGTGCGTGTGGGCATGTGTGTGCCCGTGTGATGAGGCATACATGACTGTGAGGATTGGGACCGAGCATGAGTCTCTTTAATGTCTCTTTAACGAGTCTCTTTAATGTACATACTTATAGATGCACAGATTTCTCCACTTCTGTGCTTGCACAGTCACGTGAACACACAGATACTTACATAACTGTATATTTTTATGCTATTTGGTATGAATTCTAGGTTGAATCGTGAACAGAAAACAGTTATGCTCTTTATTCAGTAGTCTTAAGGAATGAGGACTTAGAGGAAACTGGATAGTGTGCAGGGCCTGCGCTCAGGATACTGATGTCAGATGGTTTCTTAAAATTATTTTAAAGTCTTTTTATGACACAGAGAGACAACATGGACTTTCTGGTCCCAGTATGATGGATAATGCTGTGGGTGGTCTTGGGCAAGTCATGTAATTTCTGTGTGTCTCAGTTTTTCCCTCTCTATCCTACAATCTCAAAACCCTTTATTCAATTCTCTATAACAATATTTACAGTTTCTATCTCTTTTCTGTAGAATATTAATGTATTTTTGATGGTGGAAAGTACAACTTCTTCAGTTACATTTTCCTGATGTCTAAGATAGTGTTTAGAATATCATGACATTAGTGAGGAAGATGATAATGATGGTCCTAACATGACTGAGTTTGCACTTTGTAACAGTACTTTTAAGCACTTTACATGGACCATTTTGTTTAATAAGATAAGTAACAACATTCTCCACCTTTTAAGGTAACACAATTTGGGGAAATTAGTGAACCTGCCCAGGGCTTGGAGGCTAGGGATTCACGGGCTTGGATTCAAATCTAGATCTATTAGTCTTTGAGGGACCTTAATGGACCATCGTGGTATGATCTGCAAAGAGTAATTGAATAATATGTTCATAAAAAATATTTTGTGGAATGAAATGTTTATTGGAGGCTCTTCAGAAAGATCCTTACTTACAGATAATGGCATGGTACTGGGAGAATCTGACTTAGGACCAAATTCAGGAAGACACATTTTAATACTGGAAGGAATCACGAACGCACCAGAACAAAATGCCCTTAGTATAAATTAAGAAGTTTTAGATCTAAGGAGGTTAAGTGACTTGTCCAAAGTGACAAAATTACAGTCATATAGCAACAAAACCTGAATACTCATGTTCCTCATTCCATTATCAATTCTTTATTTTCAATTACTTATTATTAATTCCTTATTTTATACAAAAGACAAAAGAACCTCAACTACTTCATAGTATCTGTAACAATGAAGGAAGTCAGTGGAAATTTCCTCTACACCAACCCGGGTCACAGTGTCATCTCCAGCATTACAGTTTCCCTGTTTGTGCCTCTGATTCCTGTAGACTCTCAAATTCAGCAGACAGACACTAGGACAAGATAATTAAACACCCTCAAGTGCCTATCACGACTCCACATGAATCGGGAGACGGAGCGCTCTCATGGGCCAATCACCTCATTCTCCCAAAGTGCCCCTTCTTATAATTAAAAATTAAACCATTTTCCAATGAAATAATTTCATTCATTCTTCTTGCTCCCGCTCCAATGCCTGTGGCACCAGCTAAATTTCGAATTAAATAATTCAAGTGCAATACATTTAAAATAGATCACATTTAGTGCTGCACTTCCAATTGGCTGCAAAACCAGCCCAGTGGAGCAGGATTCCTGTGGATGGCACCCGCCAAGTGTGTACAAGGCCTGCGATGCCCTTAATGAAGCCTGGATACATCTTCGTTCCCTTTTGTCTCTCTTTTGGCTCAAGTAACAAAACCTCTTTCTAAAAAATCCATTTTGTCTCCTCTTTATCCCTTTGTTCTTTTTCCTCCCCTTTGATCAAAAGCTGCCTTTAAAAAAAAACAGAATCCTCCATTTTGCTTTTCTGTCGGGCTCTCCGCTTGCTTTCAACATCTGGGTACTTGCGAAGGCAGGAGAGACACATTATACCTCTCTCCACGCCCTGCAAAGGAGGCAGACGGCAGCATAGATCAAGCGACTGTGCTGCACGGAGCGCTCTCTCTTCCTGGCGCTGCTCATTTTCATGTGGTTCATGTTACCAGGATCTCAGAACCATTATTTCATTTGACAGGTGAGTTTGTAACAACGGCTTGCCCTACTAATGGTCCTTGCCTGAGGAACCAGCGAGGCAGCTGGATTGGGGCAGAGCACCCCAGGTGGGTGGCTGGCGTGGGTTTGATGTTTGGCTGTGTGATCTTGAAGGAGCCTGTTAACCACTCTAGACCTCCGTTTCCTCAGCAGAACTCTTCCCTGCCTGCACATCATGGTACTTTATGTACCCTTGAGCTCGCAAGAAAAAGAGGAATTTGCACTGCACATGAATTTCAGGGAAGGCCAAATAGGATTGCAAATTAATAAAGAGAGCCCCACAAAGGCTGCTAACTGTCCAGAGAGAGTAGGGATCATGCTTTTCCAACACATTAAGTATCCATTTAGCAAATAAATTCTCATTTCAGTGCTGCCTGAAAAGGAAAATAGATTTGCCATTTCTCTACATTTTCATTCATTCGCTTCTTCAGAGAATGGAGATCTACTTGCTCAGTTTGAAAGGTTCTGAGTGAGCTCTCCTCAGGTCCTGTGTATTTTAGAGTCAGCCTATTCTTGGGGCCTGAGAACTGTCTTCTCTGGCGATAGCCCAGAGAGGAGCTGGCTGCCCTTCTGGGGTCAGAAGGCTGAGGTAGGAGAGGGCAGTGCTGCCAGCAATGGCCGAGTACCTCTGATTCAAGGATGAAGCAAAGGCAACTCTGAAAGACTTACCTTCCACATATGCTTTTGTCAACAAAGAATGCTAAATGTGGAATGTTTGATCTCCATTGCTGTGTTTCTTGAATTTCACCTCTCAACGAGTTCTTAATATTGTAGAGGAAAAAGCAGTGCTATTTTTTAATCTCTAAAACTCCTTTTTCCCCCCTGCAGAGACTTGAGAAAAGATACAAAATGTCAGTGGATAGATGAGACAGGTAGGCTCTTTGAAGCTGTGTGGAAGTACTTAAGACCAGGGGAAGATATTACAGAGAAATATTTCAACAAATGATAGAGGGGAGCCCTCCTGAGGTGGAGAACTGAGGGTGTTCAGGCCTGCACATTAGCAGCCACCATGCCCTTTGAGGCACTGGTTGATCTGTATTTATGCAGAAAGGGGCATTGCAATTTTGGAGCATGTTTTATGTGGTGGACTTAATGTGGTCAACTTGCGCCAGAACGCCCAGCTGGAATGTGCTGGTGTGATTCTGGGAGTAGAGGATCTGCCTGAGGATTGTTGCTGATGTGACGTAAAGCAGAATGGGAGCAGAAGCTAGTTGGTGGGCTGTTTCCCAGGCCAAGTTCCGCTGTGGCTGGTTCTCCTGAAGAGAACTCGGCCGTTCTCATTGAGGAAGGAGCTCGGGGCCTTGCTGTCATTGAGGATGGCTGCTGTTGCTTTGTGGGAGCTCTAGTTTTCATCTCTGCTGCGAGCATCATATCCTGGTTCCAATCAAGATTTCTTCAGCCATCATCTGCAGACATGGACGTATGTGGGACAGTGTTGTGGGCTCCCAGCCCTTGATTGGATCTTCTGGGTCTCCAGTGCACAGATGGACATTCAGCACTCTTCCTGTATTTGCCTTGTAGGTGAATATTGTAACTTATAAATATCATGTATTAAATCTGCTCTCTTCCAAAACATTGACTGTAGAAAAGCTAACTAAGACATTTGGGAATATCTTTGGTTCCTGTTTCCCTAGGTACAAGCTCCATCCCTTCTTCCACAGGACTTTCTCAGTGGTGGAAGCCACATCAGTGTGATCTTGAATAATTAATGGTTACATTTGTCACTGGCAGCAGTGTGTTTATGTAGGGAAAACATAAGTTTGCAATGCTGCACTAAGGACCTCCCAGATGCTTCTTCTCCCTGTCAATTCACCTGAAAGGAACACACACATGCACACACACACTCACACGCACGTGTGCACACAAAATTGCTGCAAAAGGCCGTTTACTTTTCCTATTCATTAATATGTTCCTGAGACATAAAGGCCCTTTAGAGCAAACAGAAATTTAAATTTTAAAAATTGGAAAGCTATTAGAAGGAAAAATAGAATCTAGGCCCAGAGAGGGACTCACAACATTTAGACCCACCAGCCAGATGCATACAAAGGCGATGAAAGCTTGAGACTGCTATTGTCTGGTGTGGATTCTAGAAATGTGGTGACCACCAGAGTTAAAGACACTAAGGGATGAGACTAAAGGAGACTGTCTTCAATCACCACATATTATCGCAAAGTAGCTTGGTCACCCTACTTTCAGTGGCTCATGCTTGACTCTGGGTGCTACTAACTAATACGTTCCTGCCACCTGTCTTTGTGGTCATTCCGGGTTCAGGTGGGACAGAATTTGGAGGTAAAAGGAGCCAGATGTCCTCACAGCCATGGGGAGCTTGGGCTCACAGTCCCCGAGAAGGACCCTTCTTCACTCCTGACTGTGCTCTGTTCTTGGGTAGCACAATAGTCATCGGCATGTGAGCATTAAATTCAATGATGCGATTTTCCACACTTTTATTTTTTAAACTAAAGAGACCACAAGATCCACAGTCAGTGGTGAAAGGTTGAGAGCAGGCAGGTGGCAAAACAATTTGTTCGCAGATTCTGCATCTGAGGTGTTAAAACTGTCATGTTTTTGTTTGCAGGCTTATCGGCCTGAAAAAAAAATGCAAAGTAATTTGTAGGAAGGTACAAAATGGAAAGCGTTCCCGTCCTGAAGAAGACTCCTTAGTTAATTTATCATTCACCTAATAGTCAGAATATGGGAAAAGAGTCAGATTTGGTGGATGAAGACCTGCACTTGAAAAAGGAGTTTACTGCTTAGTAGCTCTTGAAAAAGGAGTTCAATGTTTCTGGGTAATTCCCTCCCTTTGTTCCTTGGATGTCTCATCTGTACTAATAGAATTTCAAACACCGGACTTTAATTGGATGAACAAATAGATACTAATACACTGTAAAATACGATACACTAGAATCTCTAGAGTTTTGTAAGATTTCTATAGTCAAATAAAACTTATGGTATTCATATAGTAACGGCCCTGATAAGACTTGATTAAATAAACAAAAAGTAATCTATTGTTTTTTATTTTTACCAAGAACATGTATTAGTACATTGTATAGATAATGATCATAATCAACATGGTTATTTTGTACCTGTACATGATACATCTTGGTTTTCCCCCCTTTTCCTCCCCTCTTCCCCTCCCCTCCCTTCCATTCACCCACCCCTCCCTATTTGCAACAAGTGTAGTTACACTTTTCCATTTTTTCCCCTTTCATCTTACTTTTCTTTTAACCTTCTTCTTTATCCCCCTTTTCCCTATCTAGTTCTCCTCTCTTTTGAATACTATCTCTTTTTCTTTTTAAACATAATATCTATTCTACCCCTTTGTCCTTATTTACACTTATGGTTTCTCATATCAGAGAAACAATTTGATGTGTACTAATAAGTGTCTGATTTATTTCACTTAATAGTATGTTCTCCAGGAACATCCATTTACATACAAATGACTCTAGTTTATCCTTTTTTATGGCGGTGTAGTACGCCATTGTGTAGAAAAACCACATCTTCTTTAGCCATTCATCAGTTGTTGGGCATTTAGGTTGTTTCCAAGACTTAGGTATTACAAATTGTGCTGCTATGAACATGGTTGTGCATATATCACTGTGATATGATGATTTTAATTCTTCTGGGAAGATACCAAGCAGAGGAATAGCCGGGTCAAATGGAACCTCTAGTTGTAGTTTTCTAAGGAATCTCCACACTGATTTCCACAGTGTTTGGACCAGTCTACATTCCCACCAACAGTGCAGGAGGGTTCCTTTTTCCCCACAGCCCTGCCAGCACTTGTTATTGGTTGATTTCTTGATAATAGCTATTCTTTCTGGAGTGAGATGGTATCT
Source organism: Hystrix cristata (assembly GCA_004026905.1). NCBI lineage: Eukaryota > Metazoa > Chordata > Mammalia > Rodentia > Hystricidae > Hystrix > Hystrix cristata. The sequence goes on from PVJO010001623.1 coordinate 73,848, forward strand.
TAGTGTTGTTTTGATCTGCATCTCTCGAATGACCAATGATATTGAACATTTTTTCATATATTTATTTGCCATTTTTAGTTCTTCATCTGAGAAATGTTTATTCATTTCAGATGCCCATTTTTGGATAGAGTTTTTAAATTTGGGGGGGTTGATCTTTTTGAGTTCTTTATATATTCTAGATGTTAGACCTTTGTCTGAGGGACAGCTGGCAAAAATTTTCTCCCAGTCTGTGATTTTTTGCCCTACTCTATTAGTAATTTCTTTTACTGTGCAAAAGCCTCTTAATAGGATGTGGTCCCAAGCATCAATTCTTTGAATTGTTTCCCGTGCAGTCTGAGTTTTATTCATAAATTTTTTTCCAACCCCTATGTCTTTGAGAGTTCTTCCTATTTTATTTTCCAGGAGATTTATCATTTCTGTTTTTATGATAAACAAAAAGTAATCTAAAGCAACACAATTATTGTTTAGCTTTGCTACATGGTATTTTTAAAATCTAATGTCCCCTTTGAACTCATGCCTTCTGAGAGTACCACTTAATGTCCCATTTCACATGCTGTGAACGATCAAGGCCATGCAAAAAAACAATTTCTATTTTGGCAAAATAACGGAGTCCAAGGCATGAGCTAGGATAACACTCAAGCCTCAAAATGCACTGAAGGTCATAAAGTGCCACCCCAATCCAGTCCTCAAATATTTTTGCTTGATAAGTTTGCCCACGTCTGTTCCTGGTTTGGATCAGTGAGCATTAAAACGCCACGGCTCTATGTCCTGTAGTCAGGAGTCAAGGGAGTCTTGGATTCCTTTCCTTAATGGAATTCCAGTTTACTTATGTGACTTTGAGACAAGTACGTAGGATCAGCGTGAACCACATAAGACATCCGCATCTGTCTCAGTCGATTTAAAACACGCAGACTCCTGAGCCCCAGTCGGACCCAGGACAGGAACAAGATATCCTTATTAACAGCAGTTTCCCCTGTGGGGAAGTTCATGCCCTGTAACATTTAAAAAGCAGTGGTCGAAATAGAGCTCAAAGCCATATGAACTTTAACTCCTTTGGGTTTGTGTATCTGTATTTACCTGAAGCAAGGTACCCACCAAAGAAATATAAAGGAGAAATCAGGAACCGTGAACAAAAATTGGCTACTCTTTGCTGACAGACGGTACTCACCACCTGTGCAGTTCTTCAAGGCTCATGTGGAGAGCGGAGCAGAACCAGCCCGCCTTCATGGTCTTCTATTGTAATTCTAAGGAAGCTACATGCACGCACACACACACACACACACACACACACACACACACACACACGCAGATGCCTCTCTGAATTGGACCATCTGAAGCCAGGACTATTGGAGTGAAACATAAAATATCACAGAGTTGATTTAATTGCCTTTAAAAGTCCCTCCCGAGCGGCTGGGGAGCCCCTTGTCTGTATCCCTGTGTGCTGCTCCGCTCGTAAATCTGTCACCATTAATCACTGCCCACCATCCTGAGAGCATGCGGTCACACATCAAGGTAAGGGATCCATTTCCTGAGGGTTCCGGCGTGCGGCTGTGGGCTCCTTAGCCCCGGGCCACGTCGGGCCTCATTTTCAGTGGTGGCCTGGCACCTAGCATCTCAGCACTTCTCTATGCAAATAAATACTAGCTTCGTCTCATCTCTTTTAATTCTGAATGTTTAATTCCCCACCTGTCTGAAACCAGAATCTGAATTCATTCCAAATGTTTCTTGCTTCTGCCTCAGTCCTAGTATTAATCAACTCACCCACATCTGCATATTCGTTAGAATTTTTTTGTGGTTATTATTCCAGAGGACTGCTGTCCAATAAGGACACAGTGCAAGTTGCATAGGTGAAGTGTATATGAAATTTGAATTTTAGTAGCTTCACATAAGCAAGAGCAAGCAGGTGAAATGAACTTTTACATATTTAATAGAATATTTTATGTAACCTACTGAATTCAAAATATTATTTTGACCTAGAATCGATATAAAATTATTAACAAAATATTCCTTTGTTTCTTTGAACTAGGTCATTGAACCTGATATTTATTGTATAATTATACTGTGTCTCAATTTCAAGAGGCCACCTTTCAAGCACTCAATAACCATGAAAGTCTGCCGTAGGACAGTGAAGATCCGGGCCAATAGAAATAAACGATCTCACGAACAATTCTCGTGTCTACATATTCAAATATATATGAGGCCCTGACTACAATAGGCACAGTTGTGGGCCCTAGATTACAAGGACAAAAGTCACCTAATATCCTTGTCCTGGAATTTATAATCAATTAATGGTGACACACAATAAATGAGTAGATGAATAGAATATATGGATAATATCATTTCAGCCTACCATGAAGAGTATTAAAAAAAGAAAAACTTGGTATGATAATAGAGTAACTCAAGAAGGGAAAGGCACTAGATTATATCAATTTTTAAAGGCCGAATCTCAGAACCAAGGTACAGATAACAAAAATTCTTTTTTTTTTTTTCTTCATTTGTATGTGTGTGTGTGTATGTGTGTGTGTATGATCCTGGATATTGAATTTAGGGTCTTTACACTGAGCTTTTTAATTTTGAGACAGGGTTTCACTAAGTCACTAAGTTGCCCAGTCTTTGGTGATCTTGAAATTTTCCTGTCTCAGCTCCCCAAAATGCTGGGATTACAATACTATCTCATTATCTTCACAACACAAGCCATTTTAGGGCCTATGTGGTATGAGGCACTATATGGAACATTTAACGGAATTTCTGGTGCAGGAAATGGGTCCTTGGGGAATAGAAAGTATCTCACCTCAGTCAATATTCACTGTATGTTGATAGCTAGACAAGTCAATAAAGGAATAGCAACCTTTCATTAACTTTGGTTTTGAAATTAAAAGATGAATGTAGAAGCAAAAAATGCTGATTCTATTTTTTGTTTGTTTTTACAGCTGTAAGGTTTAGTCTGATCTCTTTAGGGAAGGACATGATCTTAGTGGTCACTGTACTCCACAGATGAATCTACACGGTATATTGATCAGCTTTCCTCTTTCAGAGACAAACCACATGAAACCTATGAGTTCAAAGAACAGAGATTTATTTCTGTCTTATGGTTTCAGAGGGTTTAGTCCATGGTAGACAGGCTCCAATCCAGAAACATCATAGCACAAGACATGGCAGAGCAAAGCAGCACACAGGGAAAGCATGCCAGTGAGAGAGATACCTTCCAAACGTGTGTTACCACTGGCCACCTTCAGCTGGGCCCTGCTTCTCTGATGGCACTTTCAGCTAGGAACAACAGTGAATTAATCCACGGATGAGTGCAGTGCACCATGACCCGATCACCTCTCCAGGAGCCTCTTAATCCATTTGAGTTGGCAGTTAAGATTAACCGTGGAGTGGAAAAAAATGGAGATTTTTTTTTAAATCCATTTAGTCACCTTTTTAATTCCTCTTTTTTCATATGAAAGGAAAACCATGTTCAGAAAACAATGTGATCTTAAATAACCATATAATATATTAAAATGCCAGGCCTTTCTAACATACATGATCTAACAAGATATGCTGAAATGAAATAAAATTAAGAATGTAACTACTACAGCCATTGTATTTCAAATACATTAGAGCTAATGTGATTTTTGTGTTGTTGCTGATGCAGTTTTTTTTTAAAAAAAATATAGTATTGTATAAAAATATGGGGAGATTGTGGCTCAACTGATCAGTATTTCCAGAACAATAAAAGGTGATTCAAGAGAAGGTCAGCCATAAAAGTATATTTTTATTTCAGTCAACTCTGGTTCATTAAAGAACAAAGATACTTCTAGTACTTGTATTTACTGTTTTTATCCATTTTTTAGTATTTACCTTTACCTTTCTCCTCCCTTTATGACTTTGATCTGATTAACCGTCATTCTACCAATAACAATTGCTGAATTGGCCAGTTTTCACATTGCTGGACAAAATACCCTACAGCAGCAATGTAAAGGAGGTGAGGCTTATTTGATGCAGGGCTTCAGAGGATTTAGCACCACAGTTGTCTGACTGGCTCCCAAGGATGAACAGGACACCTGAAGGGCATGGAACAGCGAAGGTGTTAGTTCATGGAAGCTGGACGCAGAGTGGAGAAACAGCACCAGAAACCAGGAACGGGCCAGCGAGCAGATATAGACCCTGAGCTCATGCCTTTCTGGCTCACCCAGACACACTCAGAAGTGTGTTTTCTTAGCTTCTTTGGCTGCTTTCAAGTCAATCACCTTGGCAATAAAGCTTAACTGTCACAATTGCTAAAGCACTTTAAAACTAACCGAAATGCTAGGTACTATACTACCCACTTTAAATGAATGACTTCATTTCATACCCAATAATCTCATTTTATAAAATGTTTTCCCATTTTATAGATGTAGAAATCAAGGTTCGTAACGGTAGAAAATTTGCCCAAGAGGGCAGGAGAATGGTTCTGAAAATTTTCAGTGTCTCAAAATTCATTTATAGTCCTAAAATTTGTGATAGTTCTTTGCCAATTTTCTATTTATGTTGTAATGAATTATCACAAACTCCGTGGCTGAAAACGACATTGTCAAAAAGCTATTGGGTATATTTGCAGTCTTTCTGTTTACTGTTCAATTGATCTGTGTCTATCCTTGTGTCAATATCACACCATTTAATTAGTGTAGCTTATTATAATCAATGTGGAAACATATCAGTGATACATTTTTGGTTCATTCACCAAATATAATTTAGAAATCTTAGAAATGTTTATTATGTTTTGCATATGGTATACTTCATATTTTTGTGTACAGTATTATTCTTTCTTTGCTCACAACACTCCATGTTTGTGTCTTTTATCATTTTCTTTCTATGTAGAAGACTGACTTTAAAGATTCATTTGTATAGGTTGACTAACAACAAATTATATTAGTTTCTCTTGATTGGAAAAATTTTAATTCCCATTCATTTGTATAATATATTTTAGCTAGGTTTAGGATTCTGGGTTTGCCGTTCTTTCATTTCAACATTTGAAAAATATTCTTTATTTCCTTTCTCATCTCCATAATAAAATATGCAGTCACTTAAATTGTTTTCTTTTTGTAAGTAAAATGTCATTTTTCTCTTACTTTTTTTCACAATTTTGTCTTCGAGTTTCAAAAGCTTTATTCTAATATGTCTTGGTGTGGTTTATTTGAGTTCATTCTGTTTAGAGTTTGCCCAGCTAATTGAATATGAACATTTATATGCTAACAAAGATTCAAAAACTTGATGGCTTAGAATTTCTAATAACTATTTAATCAGACCATTTTCTCCTTTTTTTTTTTTTTTTGAAAAGCTCTTTCTTACAATTTCCCTAATCCCTGAAACTCTGTCATGTTTTCCGATCTATTTTCTATCTGTTGTTAAGATTAGGAGAGTTCTATTATTTTATGATCCAGTTTACTGATCCTTTTTTTGGTTTCCTCTGTTTTCATCTTTTGTTGATCACATTGGTTGAGCTCTCTATCTTGGTCACTTATTTTCAGATTTAAAATTTCCATTTAGTGCATCTTTAAATCTTCAGTTTCTTCAATGAGATCTTGTTTTTCAATATATTTTAGTCCTGTTCCTGGTTTTTCATTGAAATATTTTTTAACCATGCCTGGTTTAAAATCATTGTCAGATAATTTTATATTTTTTTGATTAAGACTTCTTGGTTCTTTGTGTGAAGTGATTTTCTATAAAATTCAAATTTTTGGTGTTATAAGAGTCTGAATTTTAATATTTTAATCTTTTTAACTGGTTTTCTTTTTCTTTTTTTTTCCCCCCTTTTTTTCTGACACTACTGCAGGAGGAGGAACTACTGCCAGAGGGAGGCGGAAGTCTAGATTCCCTGCATGACCTCCACTGATGCTAAGTGTAGAGTGCTTCTTGTCTCTGCTCTTTTCCATGCCTCCTTACTGGGTGCCAGCTCCTTGTGTGGGCTCCTCTGACACTGACGAGAGGGTGCCCAGCTAGGACTGGTCATAGGGACATCTGGCCTTCCAGCTGGCTTCCTCTAACCCACCTCAGCGAGGAGCAGTAGGGAGATTTCATAATTACAGGGTGGATGTGGAAGTCCTGTGGTCTTCCCAACACCATGAGTTGGGGCGGGGGTATCCTTGTCAGCTAAGTGATAAATATCCCAAGCTTTGCTCTTCTGATACCACTTTAATACGGGCATGGTAGCATCTCTTTACAGCTCATGAGTGTCAAAGTGTATGCGTGTGTGTGTGTGTGTGAGTGTTTTATTAACTTGGCACTTTCCTTGTTTGACGAGAAAAGGCAGGATTTTATAGTGGGTTTTCTTGTCTTTACTCATTGGTAACCTTGCATCATCAGCTTCTTCAGTTCAACTCTGATACGTGAAAAAGAACAAAGATTACCTCCGTGCCACTCCTCAGCTTCCAAGGCCTTCTTGCAACCTATCAGTCTTCTCATGTTCGTTTTATAATTAAAGCTTGTGTTTTTTTACTACGCTGTCTATTTTTAGAAATAAACTTTTAATGGAACTGCTATGGCCATTTGTTTACATTTGCTAGCATATTGTTTATGGCTGCTTTCACACTCCATTGGCAGAACTGCGTAGCGCTAACAAAGTCCATATTGTTTGCAAAGCCTGAAATATTTGCTTTCTGGTTCTTTACAGAAAAATAAAAAGTTTGCTGGCTCTGTGCTGTTATAGAATATTTTATGGAACTTACAAATAACCCTTCTTCATCCCACTGACTTGAAAAGGATCAAATTAGAAAGACTGGTAAATAGAGTATCTGTTCTATCTATAAAGCTAAAATTCAGAGTTCTTATTACTACAGAAGAAGGGAAAATTCATATTAGAGAAAACTAGCTGTTTTTGTTACACACGGTATTGCAAAATTCTTCTCTCTTGAAATCTTCGAACAGCTGTTTTAAAAAAGCAAAAATTAAAAAACTACTTTTCTACAAGAGTGAAACAATCAATAAAATCACAAGAAACTGTGCCTACACCAACACTGCTGATATTATATCACATTTTATGCTCGTATTTAGCATTAGCATATATAGTCTTTGAGAAATCTTGTAATTAAGAGAACAACCGAACATTTTTAAACTAGCATTTTCCAAACTCATTTAATCAAGCCCTCCTCTTACTACTTATTTTTAAAATCTGCTCTTATAATATCTTTTGCAAAAGAATTTCCACAGAACATATCTCTGTATGATGCAGCCTTCTTTCAGAGTTCAGTGTGACATACTGCTAATTTCAGTCCTTTGTTAATTCCCGCCTGAATAAACTATTTCATTTCTGTGTCCAATGTTTTCCAAACTTTGTTGACCACGAAATCATTTTCTTTACATGAACTTTATTTGAATTCCCAGTTCTGCTCTATATTGGATCAATGATTCTATGAAGCCATTTATTACACATATTTTGTATTTCAACTAGGTAAAGTATTTTGGTTACTTTCAAGCCATGATCTTTGCAACTTACGTTTTATTAACCTAATATGGGATGGTATGACATGACTAACATTACCTAATAAAAAATCATGAACTTTTCAAAAGGATTAATTACTAACAAATGCCAACCAAATGTGTATACATACATATTATTGTATGGCATAGAAATGCCATTAAATACAGACAATATGTATCTTTTTCCTTCACCCTTTTTTACCAGGGCGAAACAGCTGTGTCTTACTTATTTTATCACCCACAATAATAAGATAATAGCTACCATTTATTGATTCTCTCCTCTGTGCCAAATTGATTACATATATTTCATCTTCATAAAAGTCCCATGAGATAAATATTATGATCTTTAGCTATCAAGGAGGGAAACAAAGTTTCACAGAGCCAAAACTACAGGCTCCAAAATCATATACCCAATAATTCAAACAATGGTTTTTCCACTTTTATGCTATAATTGTTTTACCATCTATTTTGAAATGTGTTGTACACACTGCTTGCATCCACAGGCCCAGAATAAGTAGCTCGATTGCTCTGTTAAGCTGGCTAAACTACCAAAATGGATGCCAGCTTAGATTCAGATAGATTCTCTGTAGATAGAGAATCCTCTTTTCTCTCTGAGCCCATTAAGTCAGAAGAAGTGGGACAACTATGGGTTGTCAGCAGGGTCATTTATCTTGCTTATTAATCAGCCTTCAACCTCTCTATCTTGCCCCTGAGAGGGACATCTTGTTCTCCTAAGCCTTATGGCCACTGATCCCTCAGCTTAAGTCCTGAGAGATAGCTGGCGTATCAATAAAATCCTTACTGTTAGCCTTTTCTCTGCATCATCAAAGAGCAGGCTATCAAGATGGAAGATACGATGAAGGCCAGAATCAACAGGATTTGGTGGCTGCTTAGTGGGTAAGAAAGTCACTGAATGAAAAAGACAAGCCAGTGGTGGCTCTCAGTGTGTGTGTGTGTGTGTGTGTGTGTGTGTGTGTGTGTGTGTGTGTGTGTGTCTATGAAAAACTGGGAGAAGGAACATTGTATATTAAACACAACAATAATGTTGATAATGTTAGATGTCTAGAAATATAACACTTATTGAGAGTTTGCTACTTATCAGGCCCAATTTGACCACTCTACTAACTTAATTCTTACACTAATGTTTTGAGAATACTATAACTATCCTCATTTTACCGATAAGAAAACTAAAGTAGGGCATATGAACTAGCCAGCATGGGGTAAAGTATTGAAAAAGGAAATTAAACCAAAAGCTGATTCTGTGTTTGAGTCTCTGGAAGGGGCAGGATATCCAGTTGGAGAACCCGGTTGGAGTTTCCTAATTCATTGCGTATGCTCAATTTCACATGGTTAATGGAAGTGAGGACTGGTAAACTTGCGTCTGCTAGTGTTGCCCTGAATATTAGCCTTCTGACCTGAGATGGCCCTGAACTGCAAACAGGATTGACAAATAACCCGTCACTCTCTCAGGTTTTCCCTTGACTAAATGAGGTAAAAATATGTTGAACATTTGGCCTGTAGTAAACTTCTGGTCAAAGCTCCTTTCCTGCCGCCTTATCTCTTCCCCTTCATCTCTCCTAGCACAGAAATAGCTATGAAAAGCAAATAAATAAAGACCGTGAAAATGGTGTATAAATACAAGCTCATTTACTTATAAACCTTTCTATACCATTTTAGATTACAAAAATAAATCTATTTCTCAATACACAGAAAAAAAGAGTGAGAAAAATCAAATCACGTTTAATACTAATGCTTTTGACTATTCTTTATTCCTCTTAATTTGATTGATTAATTGATTAATTTCCCATAAAGCTAGTACTACTGTCGTAATGATCTTTGTGTATCTTTGCGATTATTTCTTTAGGACAAATTCTCTGGGGTGGCATTGCGAGTTTATTTACTAGGATTTTTAACGTGCATGTCCAACTTCTCTTCCTGTAAATTATCAATTTAACTAATGCATAAAACATTCAAGAAATCATTGTTTTATTTGTTTGACATCTTTCACTATAAATCACTTCTATCTTTCACAACTTCTAGGACTGTGTTATGTACCACAAGAAGCCACAATAAACAAACACCTAAGTAGAAATTTCATCATTTTTCATTTTAATAAGAGCAGAAAAAAATTCTTGGTAAATTGTTCCAGGAGATAAAAGTGTGACTTGAAGCACTGTAATAATTCTGAAGTCTATTGAGTGCTTTTTGTGGAAGAGAAGGCGCTGGGGTATTGTGCCATGCTTCTAAAATAGTGGGAGAAAAATAGACTGTGGATATGGGAGTTTGCTATCAAAGAGGGCTTTGTAGATATGAAGAATTTTCTCATCTAGTTTGCAGAAAATGCTGAAGAATCCTTCTTTAATAAGATTTGTTTATTTTATTTACTTCACAATAAAATCCAGGTTTCATTCTCGTTTGGAATCATAGAAGCTATAGTCCACTTGCCTACAGCCAAAAGAATGGCCTGTCTCAAATTTTCAGTGTGACGCTGGACAATATTACTTGCCTGTTCTGGGACTTGGTTTTCATCTCTAAGAGCACAGCGTTGCTTGACGGTCGAGTCTTGCTTGTTTCCCACCTCGGTTCACACTCACTGCTTTTTGCACACTGACTGTCCTCACCTTTCTCAAACTTGCCAGGCATCCTGGAAAGCCCAAAGCCTGGGATGCTTCCCCCAGTTCCAAATGGTAAATCATTCCCTCGTGACTCGTTCTTACTCATCTACAGCTCTCCTCAGTGTTAGATTGGTATTCCATCCCATGACCAGCTCTTTATTCACATGCTTGCCATTAAGCATCTCATTCCCTTTAGTATTATTCATACTGAAATTAAACAATTATTTGGGAGTAATTCTTACTGCTTGTTTTTGCTCTAAGTCTATTGGACATTTTCGTTTTGTTTTCTGGCAGCTGCTTCTGCGTCCAGCATAAGCTAGATCCTCAAAACTGAATGTCAGAAAGAATAACAGGCGGATGAATGAATGGGTGGATGTATGCTCATACCATCCTCCTGTCCTTGCTGTAACTTCAAAAGGCTACTTCTGACGACTTTTACATATAGGGCTCAAGATTTCCAGCCTGGAACAGCTTTCTGAGCTGTTCTTTACCCAAATTTTCAAACCAGCTCTGGACAGCCAGCCCCAGGCAAGGAAACTGTTATTAAACTCCTTAAAGAAACTGCATTTCTTTTGGCCAAAACATCCCTTCAGAATAACACAAGACATTCTGTCTAGTCCTCTGAGAGTACAAAAAGAGAGAGAAAAGAAGGGCTAGTATTTGTTTAAGGACAGCAGTTATACACCAATATACTCACACACATGTGCTGGTGATTATTAAGCAATTTTTCTTTTTAAGCAATAGCAAAAAGATAGGGAGAGGGAGAGATGCATTCTTTGGGGGATTTATGGACATATGAACAAAGTTTTCCCCAAATCCAGTAGAAGATATAAACAAACAAGTCACAGTGTTAATAGCTGCTCTACTTGCTGTCTTCAGGTACAGTGCTGCGGTAGCGCATCCTAAAAGGGGGATGGGTTTGCGCACCGTGACCGCTCTACTTCAACCTAAACTCCTTGGGGATTATTCTGCAGATCCAGATGCCAGCCAGGCAGCATAATCATACCTCTGCAAGTTACTGCTCCTTCTGTGCTTGGCGGGATGCAAGCACAAACCTGTCTCAGGTCATCACTAACTCTCTATTAGCTCACTTTCCAAACGGATGAAGGCAGTTGGAAGGTAGGAAAGTTCACCTTCCCCCTTGCTCTCCCTTCTTGCATCTTTAAAAAGCAGCCAGATTGGGGAAGCTGCATTACACAAGACTGAGGTGCTGCGAGGTGCCCCAGGGCTGCGGTATACCGGGTTCTGGGCCTCTGGCAAATCGCCTTCAAGTAGCTAAACTTAGGCCGTCAGAGCTTCCCTATGCATTTTCTCTGCCCTGCTCCTGCTCCAATTCTATCTGCCGCTAAAAACCATATTTTAAAACCATGCTCCTTGCTTATCTAACTTTGTTATTTATTTAATTCATCTATTTTCAAAGTTGCGTTCACCCCAGCGACTTACCACACTGCTCAAAATATTATGATGTTGGCCCTTTGATTATACGATAAAGACCAAACAGTTTAATATCATTTAAAGCATGTTTCTACTTTCCTTGATTTACTTTTCTAGCCTCACATTCTATCTTCATCTTGTTGTTCTGAATATCTTTCAGTTCCTGAAATGTATCTTATTTTTTATCCTTTCCAAACATTTGCACAGTTCCCTTTGTGGGTAAGGCTCACAACTATTTTATGAATAGGTTCTATTATCATTTCTGTTTAGCGCACGGGACTCCGAGGGCTGTAGATGGTAAATGCTTTCCAAGAAGTTAAACATATGATGAAGCCCATCTTTGAAACCAGAATGTCTGGCACAGGGGGCCTAAACTCTTCTGCATTCTACTACGCTGCTTTATGAAGAATAAAAGTCACTGAAAATATAGGATGTCAGAGCTAAAGAAACATTAGAAAACATGCGACCCAATTTCTTCATTTTATAGACGAGGAAACTGAACCCTAGGGAGATGAAGTGTTTCTTCAAAGGGACGCAAATAGGAAGCGATTTCTTTTGCCTTGTAACAGTGAAAAACTCCAGGGGTGGCAATTTCCATCAGTTGAACTTTGCAAATAGGCGATGAGGAGTAGTATAAGCCATACAGGTAAGGTGCGTGGAAAGTAAAAACTTGTGTTAGATTGGATACATGATCGGAAATGTTCTCTGTAAATTATACATCCACACCCTTTGTCATAGGACTTCACAGTGCCCTCTTACAGTGCACAGAATATAATCCTATACTAACAACAAAGACTTGGCCATAGTAGTAGTTTTCTGTTGCTGGGATACAAGACCTGACACCTACAACTTATAGGAGGAGAGTTTTAATTTGGCTCATGGTTCAGAGGAGTCAGTCCATGATTGGCTGTCAGGAAGCACATAGAGAAACAAAGCTTCTCAGTTCATGGTGGCCAGGAAGCAGAGCAGAGGAACAGTGGTGGAGAGGAGGCGGCTAGGGATCATACACAGTTCCGGAAGCCGTGCCTCCATGACCCAGCCAGACACACCCAGGAATGTGCTTTATCAATTCTAATCCAATTAAACTGACAAATGAGAACTAACTCTCATTGTCATGGAATTTGTTTTGCTCAATGGAATATTAGAAGAATGAAGTGGGAAGAGATGAAAATGTGATTAGACAGATCGCTCACTCCTGCCCCTGTGATTTTCTATGGGAAACATGCTTTCTAGTGCTGACGCAAGGAGAGTGTGCAGGTCCCCTGAGCAGACCAAACCCAAACTTGAATCCTATGAACTGCCTCCCTGGAGCTGAAGACCCCAACAGAACCGATACAGCCAATTCACAGACCTATTAGCGAGGGAAAGAGATGTGTGTGTGGTCAGACAGTAACATTGGTGGTAGTCCATCACTACATCAGCATGATGTTAATAGGCAATTAATATAATGTATGATTCATTTTTACCACCTATACCTTACACTAGACCACTGTATGAACATTTCACATTCTCTGGCAAGAAATTTATTTGCTAGAGTTTCAGAATTGGGATATTTGAAGAAAGATGAGTAACATCCAATAAGTTTTTAAATATTTCTTTTTGATTCACAAATGATACTTATATATGTTCAAGAATTACAATGTAATGTTTCGATATATGTTAACAATATGACATGATTAAATCAAGGCAAATAATGTCATTGCCTTACTTGTCATTTTTAAGCTAAGACATTTGAAATCTACTCTTAAATTATTTTGGAGTATAGAATACACTTTTACTATAGTCACCCTGATATACAATATTTTGTTATATATTAATTTTATTGGTACCTTTTAGATATACATAATCACATTCATCATAGGAATTTGTACCTGTACATGATAGATCTTGATTTTTTTCCCCTTTTCCCCTCCCCTCCCTTCAAATCCTCTTCTCATTCACAACAGTTTTGTTTCCATTTTCTCATCTTTTTTTTTTCCTTTCCTTTTTTCCTTCCTTTCTTTCCCCCTTCCCTAGTTCCACTTCCCATTTGAACATTTTCTTCCTATTTCACAACATCTGTTTTACATTTTGGTCCTTATTTACACATTTGGTATCATCTTTGACAAAGGAGCCAAACTTCCTCACTGAAAGAAAGCTAGCCTCTTTAATAAATGGTGGTGGTAAAACTGGCTTTCCACACGCCAAAGGCTAAAACTAGATCCATGTCCTTCACCATGCACTAAGCTAAATTTGAAATGGGTCAAAGATCTAACTATGAAGACAGAAACACTAAATCTGCTGCAAGATAAAATAGGTAGAACTCTTCAAGGCATACGTATAAGGCAAAGACTTTATGAACAAAATCCAGATCACATGGGTAAGATTACAAAGAAACAACTGGGATCTTATTAAAAAGCTTTTGCACAGCAAAAGAAACCACCGACAGAGTGAAGAGACAGCCCTCAGAGTGGGAAAAAAAAATTTTGCTAACTGTTCCTCAGACAGAGTTCTGATATACAATAGTATCTCTATGAATTTAGGGAAGGTGTGTCAAGTAGTGATTTGGGTCTTATGGAACACATCCTCACAGCATGTTTAAGAACTTTCTTGAAAGTCTTGGGACAAATAACTGGTATTTTGTAAGATCCCCAAATACGGAGCACAATAGTACAGGCTGTGAGGTAGTAGCATGGGAAACTGAAGCTTGTTTCTTAAAAGCATTCATGTAATAATTCTGGTAAAGTACCATGTGGCTAATTCTTATCACTTCTTTTATATCTTGTTGACTATTGTGTAATTTTGAGTGTTCAAGGCTGTCTCCACTGCTAGCAAGTCAATGTGCTAGGACCCTAAACATGCTTCTTCAAAATCAAGGTCAAAAATTTATTAGTATTAGATGATGTTAAGGTCATGACATAAGGAATCTCTTGTTTTAGTTGTGCTAATCACCTCTGCTTCCCTAGGGTCCCAAGGAGTTTTAAAATAAATATTATACTATAACAGGAATAAAGGTTATTAATAATCTCTCAAGCAACTGAAATTGCAGTTGGTTACAGTAACCTTGGTGAAGTCTGAGATGGTGCACATGAGCTTCCATTAAGGTCTAAACAGGGCATTTTCTTCTGCTGTTGTACAGCTTCCCTAACCTTGTAAGTCTTAGGATATTTTATAGCTGTTTAAAGGAAACCGAGCAGGAAGGACAATAACGTGGCTGAGTCTGCCTATTCCACCATATGGAATAGAAGGCAAAACACAAGAGAGAAGACTTGGTCACCCCAAGTGTTTCGAGTATTCTCTGTCTGAATAAGTGCATAAGAATGGCGTGATCCTGTATGTAAGGCACAGTAATCTTGCTCAGTGAGGAAAATAGTCTCTGCTCCCACCGATTTGTTCCATGCCCCATGCAGGACTGTCATGGAAATACAGGCCTGGTGTGTTTCTTTTTCTGTATCATGAATCACTCTACCTTACTAACTGTTCTCGATCCAAATGGCCAATCAAGAATATTTGTTGAATAAAAAAAAACTTGTGCTAGAGACATGGGAGTCCATCACAAAATGAGTACAGTGATGCTTGGTTCACGAGCTTAATTCATTCCACGATTCTGGGGAAGATGGCTAAAGTGTTCCTCACTTGATGTGGAGTTTGGGAACGGAAGCGACATTTTGCTGAAGGTTTTTGTTTGCAAATGGCATTGATCACAAACAGAAATGTTTGTGAACTGAAGTATTACTGTAATGACTCATACTGGAAGCATGGATGATCTGGAGACGTCAGAAATGCCCAGAAATCAGTTGATCAACACCATGTATTGTGTTTCATGTGTTAAGGCTGAGAAATATGAAGGCAAATGAGATAATTTCTGCTCTCAATGAACTCAGAGTCTGGGAAACCATAGAATCAGTATGTCAGTGATTGTGACAAAAGACACCACAGAGCCAGGACAGGAATCTAAGAGATGACAGAGACAGGTGAACCTTAGTTCCCATGAATGAGAACTTTCTAGAGAAGGCGAAATGAAAGCTGGGTCTGAAGGACAAGTAAAGATGACAAAGGAAGACCCATAGGCAGAGGAAATAGCAAGACAGAAGAAGGTTTATGCTTTAGTGGTTTTTGGGCTGCCAAAACAAAATATTTTTGAGTAATTCATAACTCACTCAAAATATATTTCCCACAGCTCCGGGGTCATGTATGTCCAAGGTCAAGGCACCTAAGGTCCCTTGGGCAGCTCTTGTAAAAGCACTAATTCCCTTCATGAAGAATTCGCCCTTGTGACTGAATCACCTCCTGAGGCTCCACTTCTATTGGGAATTTGGGGGGAGCATAAATATTCATATTAGCAGCTTGCACAACTTCAGCGTGTTTAGAAAAGAAATGTAAAAGTCTGTGTGGTTCGAATGTAGGTTGTGCATGGATATGTTGCCGTACTGATGCTGGAAGGAACACTATAAAGCTAGACAATTAAAAGTGACAAGTGATGTCCAGCTAAAAGGTAGAGGAAGGTAATACAAGTTATAGCAGAGTTATAGAGTAAGAAAGATATCCTCATGAAAGAGGCAGTGATAAATATAATTTTAATAAAAGCAATAGACAACAGCTACTAGCTCCAATGTTTAATACAATGCTCTCAGTGTAGTCTCACCATCTCTTTGAAGTAAACACATTTATTTCTTAAATGCAATTTAATAATAGGAAAAATGTGGAGAGGCAGAGATGGGAATTATATATTTTACATAAAAACCACAGCGCTGGCCACCTCCAGAGTTCTAAGGTGCTTACCCCATAGAGAGCTTGAGAAATTACAAAGATTATGAAATGGATCCCCAGGTGTCCACACTCGCCTCCCTAATGCATCTTCTCAGAACAGCCTGCTGTCATCTGTTCCAAGAGATGTATATTCACCCTGAACTTATAAAGAGCAATTTATAAAATGTTTTCTGAGAAAAGTAAAACCTCATACCTGAAGCTGACTGTTGGACAAACTAGGACAGGGAATAGTTTATTATTTATTTTTTTTAATTTTCCAAAAAGTGTGCAGAGTTTCGTTCTATTTATAATAAAAGTCACTGATATAATAAAAGCATCTCATCACATCAGCAGTCATTGCTACAAATAGAGCACTGACGTTTTCGATATTAACATGTGTTATAAATGTCATTGATATATTAAGACTGTTCAGACTGTCTATCTAAAAATAGAGGGAAAGCCACAGGGAGGAGGGAGGGAGACACAGAACAAACTAATTTGATCAGAAAAAGGGGAACCTATTCTTGCAAAATTAAGTCTTCCTTTTGTGCACAATGCAGGTAAATACCTGAATCTGATTCACAGTTTGAATTTGACTCTCAGAGTGTGATGCAGATTGGAGAAAAGAGACGAGAGAGAAGAGGAGGCGGGGGTGAAGATGGAGAGACAGACACATGAGGAATTCAATGATTTTAATATTGGAAAAGACCCAGAAATTATGTTCTCCAATCATCTCTCTTTACAGCTTGGGAAATTAAGTCAGGGAAGAGTTATGTAATTCATGCAGGTCAGTGTTTGTTGATTAAAAGTGTCAGAAATCTGACCTCTACATTAGGTCTAAAAGGAGAGAATTGATAATATGATTTTATAATGAAAAAGAGAAAGCCTTGTGGGTTGGGGAAAAAGCATTAGCAGTGCTTGAACATAGGAATCAGGAAGAAAGCAGAGATGGAGAACTTCAAAGCTATTCATCCCTACCTTGGATGGGAGCACTTCATATGATATCTACTTTGACATTTTGAAGAGCCTGGTAAGGGAGGGCAAGTAGATCCATTTCCTTCACGAAGGTGAAGGGAAATTGTCAAGTGCTTGTGGACTGATACTGAAAGTGAATTTACTGACCCACGTTACGTCAGGTGCCAATCTAGCGCTTGGCTGCGCAGAGGGCAGAGTTTGCACTTCGCCCCTTAACCTCAGCCTTGGCCTTAGTTTGGAGGAGTGGAGGGTGGCAGTGCCACCCTCCAGCCACAGGCTTACTGCATGGAAGGTGAGGTTAAGGATCAGAAGGGCAAGCTGGAGGTCACAGAGAAGATATACCTTTGCCTAATCCAATTACAAAAATAGAAATTCACTATTACGCAATATGTCTTACACTGGCGACTGTAAAAATGGTGCATTTTAAGCCCAAAATTCATCACTGCAAGTCCCAGAAGAGGCTGGGATGGGGGGCAGTGCCACGTTGGCTGAGAAGGCACAGTGGAAAGAAGGAAAAGGTAGAGAGTAGAGAATTTGTGGGATTTAAAAATAAATGCTAGGAAGCAAGCAATAACTTGCGAGTGTAAACTGGCATGAATCATGCTGCTGCTATTATTATTTTGAGGCCTCTCCTGAGCTTTGAGCTCTACGCCATAAAGGAGTAAGGGAGACTTTTCTTGGTCCTTCTCCTTCTTCCTTACTCCTTCCTGACTCCTCCTCCTCTTCCTCCTGTTCTTGGTCTCCAACTCCCCTTTTCCTTTATTCTTTCCTTTCTTCTTTTCATTTACCTGCTAATTAAAGTTATATAGACTATATAATATGTAGATATAAATTATATATATTATATATGCCTATATAAGATTAACATTTTTACATTATATAAATATGTACTTAGCATATAAAACTGTATAAATACAATAAATGATACTTGTGTATAAATTACTCCCACATTGTGGCCTTGTCTGTTATAACTTATAACATCCCAAAGGCATTTGGCTTTGCTTCTTTATTTTTCAAAATGCGAATTATTTTACCATAAAATCCATACTTGTTTAATGTAAAAATAAAGTGGTAAAAGTAACAGTAATAATAAATACACAATGGAAGTTGTGTTTGTCAACTGTATAACTGTATCCCAAGGATAAGCAACTTGAAAAGGGGAAAGGGTTATTTTGGCTCACGATTTCAGAGGTACCAGTCCAGGATCAGTAGGCCTTGTTGCTTTGTGCCTGTGCTGGGGCAGAGGATCATGGAGGGGTGTGAGAGGGAGGAAATTGCTCATTTAATGGCAACTGGGAAGCAAAGAAATAGAAAGAGGAGGAGTAGCATCCCAACGTGGACTTCAAGGGTGTAAATCTCCAATGACCCAGTTTCTTCCCACTGGGCCTTAGTCCCTACTGGTTCCTACCATTCCCTAGTTGTGCCACGGACTGGGAACTAAGCCACTGACACACACGGCTCCTTGGGCAATATCAAGATCAAAACCACAGTAGAAATATGTACAATAGAAAGGGAAAGGCAGCGATCTTACCCCAGAGAGTCACCCGGTGACCTAGTGGGTAGAGTGTGCATTCTGACCCATAAGAATGCACACTGCTTAGCCACTCTAGGGCTTTGCTCCAGATACACAAAACACATGTGAATGGTGGTTCACTGTCTGTGTTTTACATAGAAAATACATTTCCCTATAAAACATCATGTGGGTATCTCTGTCTGTAGATAGAAACATTTTAAGTATTTAGTCCATTTTATGGCTGAGCCTACTCACTTCCTCACTGATAATTGAGAAAGTATTCTCTGTGACTTGGTTTTCTTTTGTCAGCAATGTTGCAATAAATGTCAGAACTCAGACATCTGAAAGTCTTCTCCAGTCTACCACTTAAGCAGTCTGTTTGTTGTATGAAGACCTGCTGGGTTGCATGATACCCTTTGAAAAGCTGAGGGAAAGATTCAGAGCAGGCCTCTGGCTTGGGCTTTCTTTCCTTGACTGGGGCTCCCCTGGCAGTTCATTTAGGAAATATTTATCTAGACACCCTGTTGTTCAAAGATGAACCCACAGGTTCTGGGTGTGGAGGTCTCATGGACTGACGAAGGAATGAGGTGAGACGCAGGAGGTCTGTTGAGACAAAGCACAGCAAAAACAGATCTGAAGTTGTCTTTCAAACTTAGTAGACAGAATTTACACTAATCACTGCTATGTAAGTGTCTCTCATATTCTAGCTATTCTGGAGACAGTTTTGGTGATAAAGGATTATTTGACCTAAAGGCTCAGTGCAGTCTGGGAATGACCTGGGTCTTATGAGAATCAGGAAGAGCTTATCTATTTCTTGTCTGTGTCCTGTCACGTTGGGCCTCGTTATAACCTCAGCCAAAGGATGCTATCGGAAACTTCTGATTTCCTATTTCTCAGCCCCACTGTGTTTAGGGAAATATTTCTTCGCAACCTTTCTATTTCAAGCTATCAGATGGGAAAAAAAATACACAAAATTGATTCTGCAGCAATAACGGGGAGGAAAACCAGAGAAAATAGTAAGTGGGAAAAGAAAAGAAAGTGTTGACATTTTCCTTGGGACTGAATAACGTATTTGGATGTTTCATTTTGCTGTAGATTGAAAGGGGCTTAAGGGGGAAAGGCGAAGGAAGAGGAATAAGAAAGACAGAAGGATGCACAAGCCCCAAGAGATGGGTGTTATAATTCAGAAAGCTATTTCTCAGCTAGGCTTACTTCTAAAGTTCACTACCGGACTATGTGTGGGATGCTTGGAGACTGATCCTTGTTGCACTTGCAACACTTATAATAGAATGTTCTGGTTATGGAATAATGATTCCACTTCAGGACTGATGGAATCTGTTCAGCTTCCCTCTCTCTGCGTGAGTTTTTCGTTTTTTAAAAGTGTACTAGTTTAATTCTCTTTTTTTTTTTTCATAGCTATTTTTAAGTGACAGAGTATAGGCCAAGGAGATGTTTACTTCCAGCCATTTGAACATTCCCTTCCTATAATAGAAATTGTATTTAAAACAATGAAACTGGATTAACCTCACACAAAAAATAATTTTAAAAATATATGAACCCTGTGTGTGGGGGGAACCACGTTTCAATTTATCCCATGATTGTTCCTAAAATTGTGTGAACAAAGTCTACATATATCTAATTTGAGTCTCTCAGGTATTATGAAAATGTTGTTCTTTTAAAAATCGTTCTGAGATGGAAGAAATTATAGCCGAGAATTTCTGTAAACCTTTTCAAATAGTTTAAAACATTGCAGGAAAAATATTAATTCATTCAATTTAATTTTAATGGCACTCAAAATAAGTTGCAAAATACAAATGCAAGTAGATGAAAAATTTTATTAGCATTTGGTACAATTGCTTAAAAACTTGAAAGGGGAAAAATTTAATGACAATTTAAATAAAACACAGAAGAAAGACTCCATCAGCTTCTAGCAAAACTTCCCACATAAAATTTACTTTAAATGTGTGCCTGGGGGGAAAGAAGAAAGACCAAAAGGAAAAATGATGAAAAGCATACAATTTTTAAAAAATGGGAGAAAATGAGGCTCAGAGAAGGGAAAGATGGACAGGAAAATATAACAAAAGTACACAAAGGTAAATAATTGCCGTTGCTTGCTTACATTGGAGGAGAAAACATTTCAAAGAAGGACATAGTCATTCTGAGTTCCTGCTGGGTGGAATCTCTATTGGGAGCTCAAAAGGAGATTATGTGAAAAATGTGTAAAATCTTGGTCAGATCAACAGGAAGAAGTGAGCATCTAAATGCATGGCTTAATTAACAGACTTCCATATCAGGCTACAATTTTATTCCTTTCCCAGTTTAACTTACTAAATATATGGCCTTTGGACAATTATTTAAATTCCCCAGTGCCTCTGTTTCCTCGTATATAAAATAGGAACTATAATTCCTGTGGCTATGGAAGAAATGGAATTATACAATATATGCCAAGACTTTAGTGCACTATGCATATTAACTGCACCTTGGTGCTACTATTATTGCTATTTATTATCATTGCCCCTCTGGAAAACAATGACTAAATATGTAAAAAGAATCCTACATATGTTTACTCCCCTTGGCCCCAGGAATCCTCCTTCTGGAAATGAATCCCAAGAAAAGAATTCAACAAAAAGATAAAGCTAAGTGCTCAGTGACAATCATTACAGCATTAGCTATAATTGCCAAAAGAATTGGAACAACTTAAATGTCCATCAATGGGGGATCATTTATAGTAAATTATGATACATCAACATAATAGGATATAATGCACCCATTACAATGATAATTGTGATGACAGTGTAGCATCATAAACAAATGCTTATAATTTAATATTAGGTAAAATAAAATGAAATATATATATAATACTATTGTGGCTTTATAAAAATGTGTACATACAGGCAAGTCCTGGCAAATTATACATATTATAAACAAAAATTGAAATGATTAGGTATGGGAGTACATTTAAATATTTGTTTTCCTGCTTAAAATTTGTTTTTATTAGTGTTTTGAACTCATCTAGTCAATAATAAAAAATGTGCAGCAGGAGAGAACCCCATAGAGAGGCAGATTTGTTGTAAGTCATATCAGTGAATCAGTAGTAAAAGCAGATTTGCTTAGGGACATGCGTACAATGGCCTTGGGACCATTATGTGGGCAAAATTTAAAAATAACAAGCAAATAGCTAACGTTTATATAACTTTTACTGTATACTAGGAATTAGTCTGAGTGATTAATTCATTTCATGCATTGAACTTTCACAATAATACCATCTTACAGATAGGAAAACTAAGATACTGTGGTTAAGTAGATGGTTGGATGTCACATAGCTACCAGTGAATTGGGATTTGAATCTATGCTGTTTCAGGACACTTGAAAGCCCACACTCAGTACTGGCATGAACAGCACTAACCATGGGTGATTTCACGGGTATGTGACTGGGGCCTTTATGCCGCACAAGGTTCTGCACTCATGAGATTCCCACATGCGAGGCTTACTGCTCTGTTACAGCTTCCTTTTTATATTCTTAACTTTAACTTTGCATTTTCACTTTGTAAATGAAGTCTGCTGGGACAGTGAACTTGGGATGAGAACTTTGAGCCACCGAACACACATAGTTCTGTGTCCATGGGGTCTGTTCCCCGATTCTGCTCTACACGGCCTGTGTCCTGGACCCCGCCCAACCTCCAGCACCCTGTCTCCACCCTGTGGCCAATGCCACCCTCCATCCAGGGTGGCCACCAAATGACAGTGATGGGATGAAGAGCGAATTCCACCGCTACCCTCTTTTTCTGTGGGCATCTGCATGAAGCGATGGGTCATCTTGGGGACCACCCTGTGTCTGGTGGCGTCTCAGTGTTGACTGAGATAGTGGATGCCTTGTCCTCACCTGGTATCCTCATGATGCATTTGGCAGGGAATTCTGTGGCACTCATCTGCCGAACTGTGATCCAGTGACTGGGCATGTGCCGTTCTGGTGAGATATTATAATACCTGGGGTTATTGCCGATCTAATATGGGTTGAGGTAGTAGTGGCCTTAAAGGTTCTTGGTCTTGTGATCTTTGACTAGGACTTAGCAATTTTTTAAAATTTCCTATTATGGGTTCATGAAAAAACAAGACAAAAACTTGAATGTTGGTTAACAAAAAAAAAAAAAAAAAAAAAAAAAAAAAAAAAAAAAAAAAAAAAAAAAAAAAAAAAAAAAAAAAAAAAAAAAAAAAAAAAAAAATTAAAAAAAAAAAAAAAAAAAAAAAAAAAAAAAAAAAAAAAAAAAAAAAAAAAAAAGAGGCTCCCAACCTTGACCTCCTACAATTAAAACAATATGACGGGACAATCACAGACATTTTGCTTCTTCTAGGGGCTTGAGATCATAGGTTTTGTACAACTTTGTTCTGACTTAGCTGATGGCTTAAATTATATACCTTAGCTCTCTCAAATGCCAGACATCGGCAGCGGCATCTGGTGGGCACTGTCACCACGGATGAGACAGTGCTCCATGGCTAATATTTCTCTCACTCTTGTCCTTGGGTTGGAGCCCTGGGTATGGCACAACTGTGTCATCTGTGTGACCCTTAATGGGTCACTTTATCCAGAAGCAAAGGGATACAATCATTTTGTCATAGGCTTATTCTGCAGGATAAATCATATAATGCCCACAAAGTAGCTCTTAGAATAGTGCTTGGCAAAGAGTAAGCACTCAGCAAACTTGACTTCTATTCAGAGCTGAGTCTTATATACCATCCCAGACATGAAAGTGAGAATGTTATGCCTCACATACCATATGGGAAAGGGGCAATGAAGGTTGGCATTCTGTTTGGAAAGTTTAAGCACCAAGTATTTTAAGGTTCCCACAAGTTAATCACACCTGAACAGAAGGTATAACAGGTAGAGTCTATATAAAGGTTTTAGTTGGATTCTCAAAGTCATGGGAAAGGCCACATAATGGAGAGAATTTTGGTTTGACAAATAGGAGCAGGTGCTGTCAGCTCAAACTTTTGTCTAAAAATACAAAAGAACAACAATAATACCAAAAACAAAACCTTAGTGTTTACACTTGGGAATTAATATTTTTAGAACTTCAAATAGATTATTAGTGCATACAAGCTGAAAATTGCATAGGATTTTTTCCTACCCCCCTTCTAATAAGTAAATAAACACTATTTACATTGTGAGGGAAGAAATGCTACGGCTGACAATTTTTGATGTGATAATGTCATATATACATTTCAAAATATACTTGATTGAAGCAAAATTCACATAAGATAGCTACATTTATTTTAAATAATTCAATGATGTTTAACAAAGGTATATATACTTGTACTAATCACCTTGTTCAAACTATTTCCATCAAAAAGTGCTAATTTGTAATTCACAATACCCTATTACATATTTTTGAAGAAATAGAAAGGAAGACTTCCAACATAAGGAAACGATAAGGAGATAAAAGTGACAATTACCATCATTTGATTAGTACAGATTATACACATGGGTTGAAATATCATATAGTACCACATAAGTATGTATATTTTTACACATTAATAATAAATCTATGTGTCCCTTTGCAGTCAATTCTTCACCCCCAACTCCAGGCAACCACTAATCTTATATCTGTCCCTATGATTAATTTACCTAGTCTAAAACTTCACATTAGTAGAATCATATGACATTCTCTTATGCCTGGGTTCCTTTGTTCAGCATAATTCTTAGATTCACAGATATATTACAAGTACTGGTTGTTTCTTTGTATTGCAATATTACACACTATGTGTATTAGGGTTATTCAGAGAAATACATAAATATATATATTAGTTTACATGCTCAGAGGCCGAATAGTCCCACAGCAGCTTTGACAGGCTTGAGAGCCAGGGAAACTGGTAGCTCCTCAGTCCAAGCAGCTGGAAACCTCAGAATGAAAAAGAGCCAATAACGCAGCCCTAGTCTGAGGCAAAGACCTGAAAGCCCCCTAGAGAGCTGGTAGTGCAAGTCTGCTTTCTAAAGCTGAGAAATCTGGAGTCTGATATTCACGGGCAACAGCAGCAACAAGAAAGAAAGCACCTGCGCAAGGTTAGAACAGGTGTGTATGAGCTTCTGCTTTTTCATTCCGTGAAGGTCCGCGTCTGATGAGATGGCGCCACCCACATTCAGGGCGGGTCTTCCCCTCTGTTTCCAGAAGCACGTACCAGTCTTCACTGCAAACGCTTTCATTCATAGATAAATCCGAAAGTGAGCTTTGCCAGTTTTCTAAGTGTCTTTCACTGTCGTCCAGTTGACAATCCAAATTAACCATTGCAGTGTGGACAGATCATACATTGTTCATCCATTAACCTATTGATGGGCCGTTTTTTCCAGTTTCTGGCCATTTTAAATAAAGCTGTGTGAATATTCCTCAGGTCATTTTTGTAGAGCAATATTTTAATTTTTCTTATTTAAAGAGAATTTCATTTCTTGGGGGGGGAACTGTTGGGTCAAGTATAAGAGACTGTTTAGCTGTTTTTCAAAGTGCTGGTGACATTCCACACATCTACCACCAGTGTTTAATAAATATTTTAAAAAATTAACATCTTATTAGTTAAATTCTTTATTAATAATGAAGAGGGAAGTTAGGGGACTTTAATTTTCCACAAAGTAACCCTTTGTAAGAAATCATTTCGCTTTTCTCAATAGAGTGACAAGCAGTTTCTTTATATAAATACCAATTTAAAAACTCTCTTAATTCAGGCTGTGAAAGTACCAGATAGTGGGTGGCTCATAAGCAACAGAAATTCGTTTTTTCCCGTTTCTAGATGACCTAAATGTGAAATTGGGGTGGAAGCATGGCTAGGTTTTAATGAGGACTCTCTTCTGGGGTGTAGATTGGTATCTTCTGACTGTTGGTCTCTTCTTTGTACCTTGTGAGGATACAAAGTTCTCAGGGTCCCTTTTATAAGATATTAATGTCATTTATAAAGACTTATTTTTCTAAACCTGATAATCTTCCAAAGTCCTTCATCCAACCCTGTAGCTTCACACTGGAGGCTAGGATTTCAAAAGATGGGTTTAGTTGGGGGACACAAACATAACTCAGATGTCAGGTTGTACATATAAATTTTATCATGATCTATGTATGCAGTGTTTAAAGTGTCAACTTGATGAAAGAGAACCAGAGTGAGCAAAATAGGTAGTATTTTATTAAGCAAAGAATCTACTTATATTTTAATTGCAATTAACAGACTTAACACACACACACATTTTTATATATATAAATGCATAAATATATATATGGAAGGTCTTCTGTGATGTTCTAGTTGGGCACTATCTCATATTCCAGAAAGGTTACAGTCTCATCTTGGGGGCTGGCTATATCACACATTATGATTGTGTTTGCATTGTCCATGAAATGTAAAATTTGGGGAAGGATTCCAAGAATGCAATCAGTGCCAATTTAAATTCAGAATTCTTCCTTCCTAGATCCTGGGCATAAATCCAAGGAGGCAGAAGTTACTCAAAATGTGCTGCATTTGCCTTGGCATCTTCCATACACAAGAAGAGTGTCAGGATCCTCAAGTGCCCATTAAGAGCTGCATAGTAAAAGGAATTAACTGATCCTTGTGTCCGACAGGTCATCATGAGCTCAGATCAGAGTGGTATGCAAATATTAATGTTTGTATTACACTTTATGGGCCCCAAAGCACACTGCTCTTCATGGTCTGATAAGACTGAGTGAGTCTTCCGTGAAGTATGCAGAGCAGGAACCCTAATTAGCTTCACTTCCAGGAGAACCGAGCTCAGTGAGTGATGTTTATTCAGATTGCTCAAGGTCACCCTGACTAACTGGTGCTGGGGGTCAAGAACAGCTTGAAGACCTTCGCCTTCTGTCTCAACTTCAGTGCCCCTCAAGGGACCATCATCCTACCAACTGAATTTTGTTATGTTCAAAAATATTTCCATTTTTGCTCAGTGGTAGTAGTTTTATGATCCAAATCGTAATATCACCTTTTTCCCACTCTACTTTCTTTTAGCCTTTGTGGAGGTGGCCTGAGGTCTGTAGTGGAGGTGTGAATTGGACTTACAAATCCTGATGACAAAATTCTGTGGGCCAACCACACGATTCTGTTTATGCATAATAAACCCAGAGATTAATAAGGCCTAATTAATTGCTGTTTGTAGAGCAACCTGTGATTTGAAGATGAATGGTTTCGCCGCAGTGCACAGTATTAGCAGTGTAAGTATGGCACAGAACTAGTGAAAAGGACATAGGGCTAGGGAGGCAGGGAGTCGGTGTGACCTAATTAGTAGAGTCTCTGTAACAATAGTAGCCACAGGACCAAGCTGCAGCGGCTAATCCTCCATCTTCAACCTCTGGCTGTAGTCAGATGAACAGACATCAGTGATGGGCCCTCGGGACATCTTGGATTTGACCTCAGTATCCAACAGCATGTGTCTTTCATTTGAGGAATGTTTACAGAAGATAGATCAAAAGGAATAGTACTTTCAAGGCCATCTTGATGTGTAAGTCCACACTTGGTGTTATCAGTTACATATTAAGGGGAATTTATGTTCAGCCCAAAATAATATTTAAACTATTGCGTAGGATGTGATAATGGGTCCATAGGCGTGGAGCCAAATCTAGTACTTACTAGTGGGATTAATCTGGTCTAGGTAAATGTCTAGGGGCTCATTTGCCTCATGTATAAAATAGTTATTGCTAAGGAGAGTTTTGAAGGGACACTGAATGCAGAAACTGGCGCATTGTGACCACTCTCCAAACAGGAGCTTTAGTCGTTTGGAATGAAGACCTTAAATTGTACTTCTTGAGCCTGTTGTTGAGGAGAGGAGACTCACATGCAAGGAAAGCTGTTTATTGACGTCAGAGGCAAATTTAAAATCGGATAAAGGTAATTGCTAGCCGTGCTTTCTTCTACACAGTGAAAATGTCAGGCTGTTTTAGAAGTCAGTGAGCTTTTCATGATGAGATTCCACGCAGACCTGGAATTATTTTATCATATTGTATTTTTTTTTAAAGAACCAGAATTGAAATGCACCCGGGCTTTGGAGTCAGAAAGATGAGGTTCAAAATGTATGCGCTTTGCTCGCTGTGTGACTGCGGGCTGTTGGAGCGTTTGTTTCTACTTCTCAGAGCACTAGGATCACATTCTGGTGGCCCCAGTGTTTTTTGTCTCATCCATATTCATATGTTGAAATCTTAAACTCCAGTGTAAACTCAAGAGTGTGAAAAGATGAGGCTTTGGGGCAGAATTAAAGTCAGATGAGGTTGTGAGGGTGTGACCCAGTGATGGGGTTAGCATCACTACAGGAAGAGAAAGATGAGAGGACTGTCCTTCTGTCCTACGTGAAGATGTTGGGAGTGGGCTGCTATCTGCCATCTAGGAAAAGAGCCCTCAGAGGATCCCACTCACTTAAGCACTGTGACCTTGGATTTCCATCCTCCTGAACTGAGGTAAATACATTTCGTTTAAGCCACTCCATCTGAGTTAGCTTTGATTCTCGTATGATTACTACTATAATACAATTAAAAATATATATGAACATAACATGTAACTATTCATTTTGAGGTTCAAAGAAAGTAAAACACTCAACCCAGGGTAGTCACAGTAGAGATATTTAGTAAATTCTATTTCCCATTTCTTTTTTTTTAAATTTTTTTTAGTGGTTCACTTTAGACATACATAATAACATTCCTCATAGGGAATTTGTAGCTTTTATCATCTCTTCGCTCCCCTCCCCTTTTTTCTTTCTTGTTTTCTTTTTGGTAGTACTGGGAATTGAACCTTAATCTAGCACTTTCGATCTGACCGACCTCTTCAGACTTTTCTTGGTTTTATTTTCTATTTTTGAGGCAGGGCCGGGCTGAGTTGATAAACTGCTTGAACTGGGCTTGACCTTTGCGATCCTCAGGCGTGCACCAGCAAGCTTGTTTTCCTTTTTTTCCTAAGAGAGGAAGCAATTTAAGAGTCAGCAATTTAGCTCTATTTCTTTGATAATCATTCCAGAAACTACAGTGTTTTAATATAAGTAAAAACTCCAGAATAACAAAAGAGAGTTCTAGGGAGACAGAGACGTCAGAAAATTAGGATATGTGTGATTTATTGGTATCTTTTCTAAAACAAGAGCTGGAATACATTCTCATTCACCAAATAATACCTTTACTTCTTGGAACAAAATTTCAAGGGTCTGTGGCTTCCTGCATCCCTCAAGCTGAGACGGCAGGTGGGGTTAATGTAGTTCACCATGAATTCTGATTTATAAAGTATGCCTAACAGCTTATAACTGTGGATATGATTTCTGCAAATGAAAGGTCTCATGGCTATAAACTGGGAGAAACAATACTCAGCAATACAATGGCACTACAGTGACTAAGGTGAGGAAAGAGTGGTTCAAGAATGCATAATAACGTCTTGGAGAATACACAGATTGGGAAACACAGATGCTGCCTGGATACCAGAGAGAGACTGGCTCATGGGCATGTGGGATGCAAACCAAGAGGAAACAGAAAAGGAGAAAAAGACAGTAGCTCAAAGCAGCGAGGGAAGATGAGAAAGAGGAAACAGGTCGAGGCCCCACTGCAGTATTCGTGACTTCAGAGAGACTTAAAAAAAATCTTAATCATGGATCGGGGAAAATTGCAAAGTCTTCCTGTGACATTTAAACTAATAAACACGCATAACTCTTAGGGCTGTATGGTGTATAATGTATGGAAACACAGCTGGTTTTAGTATATTCAATTAGGGGAGATTCAGAAGAATATAGTCACGGATCCTCTAGGATTGATCTCGTGACCAGGATTAAAGAGCTTCTCAGGTGCTTGGAAGTTTAATTCAGGTGCTGGGATTTGGTTCTTGGGTATCTAATATCTAATATGTTTAGATATTAGCAGGATTGCCAAATTGTTTGATTGGCTCCCTAAGACACTAAAATAACAAAATACAGAAGAGTGACATTTCAGTCTTCTGCTGCTATGGCTAGCACCTTTGCGAAACCATCTAACTTGAATTTTCCAAAGAATATGTGCCATTTCTTCATTTGATTTCCACTCCAAATGGGAGGGTATGAGTTTGTAGTATATATCCTGTAATTCTTAACTTACTTATATTTGTTCTGAAAATCAGACCTCATATTTTTCCTTTCTTACTCTTCATTTCATGTGTGTAACATGGAAGTGATTTTATTTTATGCTTCAGGGATGAAAATGTTTAATCAGAGCTCTGCATCTATCTGACTATTGGCTATTTCAGAGATGGTTAAAGGACCCAGTTCTATACTCATAGAATAAAAACACTAAACAATAAGGAGAACCAGGAATAAACAGGAACTCAATTTTAATGACTACTTTGGACCTTCTTAATGTAGACCTTCTCTGTAACATCTTAGTTAAGAAATAAATTATATATGTGTCTTCTTTTCTCTTTTAAACTGGGCTCTACCAGAATTGTGGAATGAATTCTGAGGCCAGAATTGAGGAAGGAATTGAATTTGTGTACTGAGGTATCACCGTGTTTGTAAATTAAGAGTTCTAGCAACCATAGATTCCATGACCAATACTTTTAGGAGACATTGAATTGTACACATTCTTTCGGAAGACTAACAATTTACATTAACATATGCTTTATAAAATTCAACCTTAAATAAATCTGTTTACTTTTGTTTAATATTGAAATTCTCACATACACTTGACCATGGAAGTTTTCCCCTAGGAATCCTATTTATATGATCTATATTTAGCCTTTTACAAAACATTCTTAAGGATATGCTGATCTAAAATGAATTTTAAAGAATTATAGGGAAGGTTTTATTACTTCCTTTTTCATATGAATAAGACAAGGTACACTGAAGTGACTTATTTGGTTTAGGTTTTGGAGTAAATGGGAAAGTTGGGAAATGAATTAGGAAACTAGCTCTGAGCAATTCAGTCTTTTTTTTTTGTACTTTTAAAATTTTATTTTAGTGGTGCATTTAGATATACCAATCCAATCTTAATTTGAATACTCGAGGCGGAAAGAAAATAAAAACAGCCAAGAAAAATTGAAGCCCAAGTCTTCTTTATTTATAGTTTCCAGAGTTTCAATGAAGAGTATTTGGTGGTGGTTCCACAGAAACCCCGACAAATATCCAGTTCCTGCTGAAGCTCAACCCTGTGGACTCACAGAAGGGCCCCTTCGTTCAGTATTCATCAAATGTTTGTCAGTAACTTCTGGCCATGTCCTGGCACCTAAGCTCTGGGCACTAAGTTCTAACTTTTTTCATTTTCACTCAGCAAACAGGTAAAGAAGTTGGGAATTTAATTTATACGTACCTGAAAAAACACTCATACTTTTAGTAACTCTGGTAGCCTTCCTACCAGATGAGGTAAGTATGGGGCTCTAGCTTCTGTCCATTGAATAACATGAGATGTGTTGGTGAAAGATGGTCGAAAGATTTGCAGAGAAATTCAGAAGAGAAACCACTCAGATGAGGCTGAAAATAATCACGGATAATTTTACAGGGAAGTAGCTACGGAGTTGAGTTTTAAGAGATAGGTGGATTTTTGACAGATAGAGAGGCTAAGGGCCACATTTCAGAGTCTCTGAGATCGTCTCCTTATGCTGCTTTATTTCTCTTGGACGACAAACGCACTGATATCAGTTTTGATATCTGCTAGATTCTCAGTGCACGGAGAGCACTTCCACTTCAGTGATGGGGGGACTGGCAGAGAGCAACGATCAGAGATGCTGTTGGACCATCTTCTCTCTGATTATCCTTGACCCAAGGACTTCTACAGTTCTAAGCGGGAGAAAATTTTTAATCTCCAGGAATGGTCCTGGAGATCAAAAGCAAAGTGTCTTAGAAAAGGATATCTTCTGAAAGAAAGTTCTCTGAACTGTTTTGGAAATGATTCCCAATTCTGAGTTGCCTGTAGCTCAGTAATTAATACCTACATGGATATAAGAGAACCGGGATTTCCACATTAGGGTGTGAGGGTAGGTGTGTTCATCATACTAGTTGAGACTCATGTAGCCTTCTTGTGTCTCAGCTATACTGTTTGATGTTACCCATTTATTGTCTCAGTAGAGAGGCAGAAACATATGCCACTAACACTCCACTATTTCTCAGATCAGTAAATTCAGCTTCAGAGATTCATTACCAGACCCAAAGACACACAGTTAAATGCAGATCTTAGATTTGAACTCAAGGTCTCCCAATCCAGAGGACTTGATTTGTATTTTCAGCTTTTATTTCCTTCCAAATGCCTCCTCCTCTCCTTATGTTGCTGCAGCTGATTGGAATGGAAGCTTCAAGCTATGCGGTGAGTCACAAGCTTTCCAAACGGAGTTTATGCTGAGTAATGTAGAGTGAACCATCCTTAGTCGTCAAATGACACAGAAGTAATGAAAAATCAGGTTTATAATACTTTTAAAATATAAATAGAATTGTACTAAATACCTTATATAAAATTAAAGAGTACACAGACACAATAAAAGGCACTTATTTGACCACTTCATCCAGGCCCACAAATGTCTCGGTTTTAATACTAATTGAAATTATTTGTAATTATCTTATAGATCCAGTGAAGTTGTACTTTCTTTTGAGGTACGTTCCAAAGTCAGAGCTACTGGCAAAAATTGTGTACAGTCTAAATCACTTTTGAAAATCCATTAAGTGATAGTAATTTCATCAAAAACATAGTATTATTATGTGCCAAGTACTTTATATATTAATGCATTCAACTCTATAAGAAAGTTCAATCCCCTTTTATAGATGAGTAAAGTGAGTTGCAGAAGGGTTGAGTCATTGTCCTAATTCCCTGCTGTTAGTAAGTAGCAGTTCTGGAAGCTGAAACTAATTCATGAGGCTGTAGATATCATGTTCTTAACCACTATGGTCTGCTGCTCATTGGCTGTAGAAATGCCATCTCATCCTTTATCTTTCCAGCTGACGTGGATTAGGGACTCATGTGCGGAGTTACCTCCTGAAAGAGCAGAAGAAACCTTATCACCACAAGGTATTCGAACCACAATTAAAGAGTAAGTAACTCAGATCTTCCACAACACGGTCATTCTGGAATGATACACATTGCATGGAAACTGTTGAGAAAAATTTACAAATTAAATTTTCTCTTGCTTTCTTATAAAGTTGGCATTCCAGTAAAGCTAATAATGTGCTTAGTTTATACTTGTTTTGCCGAGAGGGCTCATCAACCTCATTACACCTTCCCTGGAAGTCCTTCTAGATGGGCAAGTTTAGGATGTGACTCCACTCTGTTATGTGAATTATTCACCTGCTACTGCAGAAAATAACAAATTTGTCCCAAATTCTTCATAAAGCATTCAGCGGTCCCATCAGTTTAAATACCTTGGTTTTACTTTACTTAGTTTCTCTATGAGCTGAGACTCTCCTGAGCCGCTCAGGCCAAAATATAAATCATGGAAACCTGAACTACCCTGTTCACTTTAACAGTGTCCCCTGAATCGATCTTTCAAAAATTTGCATCCTCCTTTCCTCTGAGGATGGTGTAGCTGGAGATACATCTCTTTCTGCAAGTCCTTGCCTGTAAGGAGGAGGAAGATTTACAAATGTAGTTTAATGAATGAGTGACACAACACATGCGTTTTATGCTACTAAACTCAACGTGGACAATGCAGATAATCTGTCAGAAAAGGAGGGCATTATTGACTAAATTTTCTAGGAAATTCTCTTCAAAGGAATCAAGAAATGAGGCAAAGTAGAAACTGACTTTTTCTGAATATCTAGAATGATAGGAATGATAATGGCCTTTCCTAAGCATGTGGTGTCCTGTAAATCCTCCATCAACCACTTTACATACACAGTACTTGATAGTCACGATGGCCTGCAATTGCAGTGCTATTAGGAATTTTGATGAGTCAAATGAATGTAAACATGTTTAAAGAACTTAACCAATGGCACACGAGTTTAGGGTGAGACTGGAGTTTAAGGTTGCTCAGTATGGAAACTCATCACAGACACCCTCCCCTTCCCCCAAGCCCATCCTCCAAGCAGCTTGTCAGCTCTGTGTGGGTCCTTTATCGTGTGGATCATCTATGAGATTTATTTGCTTTGCCCTAATCAGTTGCATGACCTCATTTACTTCTTTCATATTTATCTTAAGTGATAGTAAAAATAATCTTACCTCAACTGGGTAGAGGAGGAGGAAGAAAAATGAAAAAAGGATACATACATAACCAAAATTGATGTTCACTGATTCAAAATTATTTGTACAATATACGATGTGGAAAGCTAGGACTATGAGGTCAGCAAACACATGATTCTTGCCCTTTCAGACTTAAAATCTCATTAGATGTTAATTATCACTGAAATGCATGGATATTGTCAAGCTCAGAAAACTTTGACACAGAAAAAGGGGACGAGCCTTGCACATGTGTAGTGCAATGAAAAACCAACTTTGAGAAACCAAGGAAGTTGCCTTGGTTGGAGGGATCTGTCAACTGGTCATCTGCAAGGAAAGGGGTAGTGTTAACTAGATAGGAATAGTGCAATTTGAGCAGGGAGTTCAGCTTCTTGGGACAGTCTGGTAGAGAAAATACTGTATAAACAAACTGAAGTCAAGAGGAGAGATTCTCCAAGCAAATAGAAGGTAACTTTGGAGCTCAAAGAGTAGAATGGAATATTGCAGAGACCTCAGAGGTAGTTCCTAATAACACAGAATCCTGGAAGCTGTGTTAAAGCCTGGTTTTTCATTGTAGAAAAATGGGAAACACTTGGGTTTTAAGCAGAAGCGTATCTTTAGCATTTTAAGAAGGTCCCTCTGGCTGCAGAGCAGAGAACATATCAAATGAGAGCTGGAGCAGAGACAGGGAGGCGAGAAAGGGTGCTATCTTGTAGTGCAGCACGGCTAGGAGACTGAAGAGGAGGATGGTGTCCCGCCGTGGGCAGTGGGAAAGGGATTAGAAAAAAAGGGTTAGGAGAGATTGTTAAGACATAAAATTAACATAGCCTGAAGATTGATTGACTTGAGGGTGGAGGAGAGGCTAACAAGACGGCAGATCCAGTCATCTTGGATACAAGTCTAGGGCTCCACACAATGTGACAAGCCCGCTGGAGCCAGGGACTTGTTCTTAATTTAGATTTTTAACTGTATCTGGGCAGTGAATGGTGAGCGTCAGGACAAGGGAGATAGATGCTGGTTAGTTAGGAAATGTGGCCACTTCCTTAGTTGTGCTATGATGTTTTGGATGCTGGGCTTATGAGACTCTATGGAAGAGTTGTGCATAGGTAAGTGTGTGTATGTGTGTGTGTGTGTGTGTGTGTGTGTGTGTGTGAGTGTGTGTGTGTGTGTGTGTGTGTGAGAGAGAGAGAGAGAGAGAGAGAGAGAGAGAGAGAGCGCGCGCTAAGTTTTCTTCTCTGCCCCAGTTTCTATGAGCTGCTCTGTCTTTTGTGTTCTTTGCCAAGAGGAAAGAAAACAGATTGTTCCTGCTCAGAGCATTCAGCTGACTCGACTGGTGCCAAACCAAAAAAAGCCCTAAGAACATAATAATAATTGCTCATGTGTACACATAACTTTACAGTTTACCAAGGGCTCCACATTGCACTCATAAAAACTGCAAACTCTGTGAAGCAAGCACCCTGCTATTAATTTTGCTTCAATTTGAAAGATATAAAAAATGTTTCACAAAGGTGAAAATGAGTGGCTTCGGCTTTCTGATGTGTCTGCATCATCCAAATCTCCTGCTTTTACATTGACTTTCGTTTGCTGGGCCTATCAGGCTTGAGTTGACTGGGAAAGGGCCACTGGTGACATGAAGGACCATGTGGCATCCCTCCCTTTCACTGGACCCTCACGGGCCATTGTCATGACAGGGTTCAAATTATCATACTCACTTGAGATGAGGAAACAGAGGATGAGCGATTCCCAAAATCATAAAGCCAGTAAAAGGAAAAGAAATGTGCTCACACTGGGAACTGAGCACATTTCTTTTCCTTTTACTGCCCTTTGCCATCTCCCAGGACTGACTTTGAACTAATAGTTTATAATAAGCTCTTGGGGAAAGGGAAAGAGAGAGAGCAAGAGAGAGCGAGCGAGAGAGGAAATGTAAGCAATTCAAATACAATGCACATTGGCATTCACACACCACAAGTCCAGGTTAACTGAATGAGGCCAGGTCGGCAGCAGCGAGCAG
The DNA here is from genome assembly GCA_004026905.1 of Hystrix cristata. Classification (NCBI taxonomy): domain Eukaryota; kingdom Metazoa; phylum Chordata; class Mammalia; order Rodentia; family Hystricidae; genus Hystrix; species Hystrix cristata. The sequence goes on from PVJO010001623.1 coordinate 109,677, forward strand.
CGGTTGGGTTAAGAGCAGCTGCCGTTCCGATCTTCTAATTGGAAATAATTGGGATTCTGTCTCAAACCACAGAGCCCTGATTTAGCCTACTCAGCCTCAACCAGGAAGCATCTGTTACCATCTCCAATGGCAACAGTTCAATCCCCGCTCCTGCACACTATTCTTCCCTGCCAACTGGCAGGCGCCTTCTACTCAGAGCCTGCAGGCTTCTAGACGCTGCCCCAGGACCCAGGAAGACCCCAGTTAGGTTTGCTTCCCAAACCAGGACGAGGTGAGGAGGTGGAAAAAGGGAAGGTGAACAGGTGAAGATGCTAAATGCAATATAGCTCTAAATTATTCTTGGGATAAAGGAGCTAGCATTTCTGAACATGCATCAGACACTGTGCTGGGAGACTGATACATTCAAATACACTTTCTAGCCCGGTGCCCTAGAGGTTAATGCCATTTTACAGAAGAAGGAATAGATTCAGAGCCATTATCCTGGTTTCCCAAATTCACAGTGCTAGTGAGTGTCGAGCTGGGACTAGATCTCCTGTCTCCCTGGCATAAAGGTATGTCCTTGCCTTGTTAACACTCAGATTCACACTTTGTTATTTCTATTGCTGAAAGACTTTTTACTCAGAGCGTTCATGGCCTCATTTCTGCCTCTGTCTCTAGGCAGAGATCAAGAAGCCTTCCCTTTGAAGCCTTCCCCTTCCTGTCAGGGGAAAAGAAAGGACGAGCAAAGAGTGGAATCCCAAAACTAAGCAAACCAGATGAAGACCTTGGAAAAGAGACGTGCCAGTTGCTCAGCGCAAATAATGGTTGTTTTTATATTACCTTGCTTGTGGGATGCTGGAAACAGACTTCTGTTTATTATGTTAATGAATCCTCTGTGAATCTCCATTGCTTATGTATAATTAAGATGGTCTTTTTAAAAATACCTCCTTCTAGAGTTTGGGAAAACTGAAGTGTTTGTTTGGATTGGTAATAACTAATAACAGGAAATATGGCAAGTGCTTCCAAGAGAATTGCAAGAAATGTGCATCCTGACGCTACAAGGAAGATAATAAAGAGAACCCAAACCGGGTAGCATGGTAGGGATGCAGGATAAGGACAGAAATTGTCCTATACTACTTCAGTCAGCCATTTTAAGGCGTTCATAGTGCCATACTGTGGGAAGGATGTTACCAATTGGATCAGGTCCAAAGAAGAGTCTCTGGGTGGTGAAAGAGCTTTTAGGATTTCACATAAAGCTTGGTAAAATGGACAAACTATTCTTAACCTCATTTTTCTCATTTTAAAAATGAGCAGATTCAAGGTGGTTGGTGATTCTCAGTTGTAATTCCTCCCTTGTCATTTGTCTGTGTAATGAGTTTAGAATGTAGTGACGAATCATGAAGCACTTTGAGGATCTATGTATTAAATATGTATCAAACAACTACTGTGTGGCGTAATTTCAGGTGCTTGGACCACATAAATACATATGGGCTGCGTCAATCAATTTTCAGTTCTGTGACAAGATATCTCACTTAAACACCTTAGAGAAGGAAAGATTTAGTTTGGACCATGGATTCAAAGGTTTGAGGGCCTGTTTGGCTGGTCCCATTAGAGTGGACCCAAGACAAAGCAGAATATCATGACATGGGTGTGGTATAGTAAAAGGAAGCAGGAAAATATACCCTGCAAATCACAGCACCAATGACTTGTTTCATCTAATTAGAGTCCATCTCTTTATAAGCCCATCGAGGTACAGACTTATCAATGGATTAATCTACATGATGAATTTAGAGTCTTCATAATCAGGTCACTTCTCCAAGGCCCATCAGCTGGCAAACCAAATCTTCAACACAATTAGCCTTCTGGGGGACATTTTGAGTCATAACCGTAAAGGAAGCTTTCATCTCAAGGAGTTAGTTGTAGAAGTGTGGTATGAAATAAGTAAATCAACATATGGAGAAGATAAATAAAGATTGTGATAGGAAACATCAAGAAAATAAAACAGAATGACAGCTGCGTGGTAAACAATGATTGGGAAGGTTAGGTGTGAAGAATGTGATATTTAAAGTTGAGGGCTGGTTTATCAGAAGGAACCAGCCAGCACAAGTCTGGGGGCAGGGCACAGGCAACAGCTGGTACAGATTTCCCGAAGCCGGCATCTGCCTGGTGTGTTTGGAATAGAAACAGTGCTGGGGTAGCTGAGGTTCAGTAAGGGGGGAAAGGTGGTAGGGGCTGAGATCAAAGAATAAGCAAGCATCACATTATATGGAGCCTTGTGATGACAATAGATTTTATTCCAAAGACACTGGGAAGAAGTCTTTAGGTTTTCTGTAAGAGAGTGACATTATCCTTGTATAATAAAGTTTGTATAATCATAAAATTGATCATGGTTTTAGAGATTCCCAGTTCTTCCTAAGCCCCATTCACATTCCCCTTTATGTCATAGAATCCTAAAACTCCTATTTTTACACGGCATAGATCTATATGAAATGTATTTGAGAGAATTACGATTATTTACCTGAAAGGCAGTAATTAATTAAAACAACACTTGATAAGGTAAAGGAGGCTGAGTGAAAGAATTAGGAATTACCAATTGGGATGCTGTTGTAGTTTGAGCTGCTAGTTCCAGCCTCTTATCCCTTCCTACATCTCTCCTCCACCCCCTACAATAATACTGTTCTGAGCATCCACTGCTGGGTGAGCTAATGTTGTTATGGTTTGTGTCTAGATGTCCCCCCAAAGCCTCAAGTGGTAAGAGGCTGCTGGATCTAGAGTGTGTGATGCTGGGATTAAGGTCATGTGATTGCTAAATCAATCCACTGATTGGTTTAGCGCCGCCCTAATCCTAGCAGCCTGGATAAAACATAAAGTACAGGAAGAAGCTGGTTAGGCCCCTTGCTTGTGTCCCTTGCTTACCTGGCTGCTTTCTGCCTATCTGCCATGCCACCCTGCCTCAGACCCAGCTGACTGTGGACTGACACCTCTACAAACTGTGAGCCAAATAAACCTTTCTTCCCCTAACTTTGAGTGTCTAGTATTTTGTCTCAGCAACCAGAGAAAAGAAACTAAGGCAAATGTCCTACCCACCAAGGATCATTACCTCTTAATGACAAGAAGAGAGAGCACATTTCCTTTTATTCAAGTCCTAACATTCTTACTAACTCTTTTGTGAAAACTTCCCAAAGACTAGTGCAGCGTTGATGTGTTAATTTGTTGCATTTCTTCAGGCTGAATTACAGCTCCTGGAGTGGTGTATTCCTGCCTGATTTATATTAAGATGGGATCTTGTCTTTCTCTCTAACCTGAAAAGATCTCACTAGTAAGAACTCTGGTTTTTGTTCCTCTATATAGCTGTGTCTATATCTATATTGGTATCTATATCTAGATCTGAATTTATCCACCCAAAATTCATATACTAAAGTTCAAGCCCCAGGACCTCAAACTAATTGTATTTGAATTGAGAGCTTTAAAAAGATAAGTTATATAAAATGAGGTCATGTGGGTGGACCCTAGTCCCATGTGACTGCTGTTCTCAGACGAATTAGCACATGCATTAAGCAAAGGCCATAGAAGACAGGGTAAGAAGAGATTCATCAGCCAGTCAAGGAGAAAGGCCTCGAAAGAAGCCAAATCTGCTGACTCCTTAATCTTCTACAGCCAGTCTCCCGAATAGTGAAAAACAAATTTCTGCTGATTAAGCCACCTAGTCTCTGGTACTTTGTTATGGAAGCCCTAGACAATTATATGAATACACTATATGTGTATGTACATGGAATCATAAATTTTTTAATTTTTTTATTCAGTTTTTATTTTTTATTAGTATATGGTTGCAGTACCAAATTATTACGTTCCTTGTGGGGAGTTGGTACATGCACATAACACAGCTCAATTCTTTTTTCATTCCTTTCTCCTCCCTCTCTCCCTCCTTCTATCTTTTGATTCCCTTCACATTTGAAAAAGACCCATATCCTAGTTTTCTATTAGCTATTTCATATTTTTCTCTTCATTTATAATTCGGGTTTTTCATGTAAGAGAAACCATGTGATATTTAAGCATGGGTGTCTGATTTATTTTACTTAAAATTATGGTCTCAACATGCAACCATTTTCCTAAAAATGTCTCAAGTTTATCCTTCTTTATGGCAGAATGGCATTCCATTGTGTATAAATATCACATTTTAAAATCTGTTTATCTGTTGATGGACATATAGACTGATTCCAAGATTTAGCTATTATGATTGTGCTTCTGTAAGCATGGGTATGCATGTATCACTGCAACATGATGTCTTTTAATTCTTTTGTAAAATACCTAGAGGGAGAATTTCTGGATCAAATGGAATTTAAACGAAATCAGTTATTGTTTTGGAAGTTAAATTCCCAACTATAGTGAAAACTTTGTTAGGGAGAAACTATACCCATTATCATTGCTGTCCTAGTTGGGCACTTAGCACATAGGAGGCACTCAAAATCTGTTTGTTCAATGACCAGATGAATCAAGATTCCGTGGAGCTGGAAGGTATCCTGAGCATCATCCAGATCGGCAGTCATTTGCTGCTATCATATTATCTACTGTCTTGTTTCAGTAGATTCCTTTTGACAAAATCTTGTATGAAGGCCAAAATAGTAATCATAGAACTGCTGATTAAAGGGAGAGTGATAGACAGGAGGCATGGCCTCTCCTCAGCTGAAGTGGGGATATTCTTGAGACGGCATGACCGATCTACAGCAGGGCCCGGCAAACCTTATCCATAAAGGGCCTGTGAATAAATATAAATATTTCTCTGTAAATATTCAGTACTGCCACGGTAGTACAGAGGCAACCACGATGAAAACGTCTGCAGATAAGTGCAGTTTTTTTTCCAATGAAACTTTATTAACAAAAGCAGAGTATGGTCAGATTTGGCTCATGGGCCCTAGAGCCTCTGATCCAGAGCTCCCTGGCTCTTTCATTGTTGAGAAATAGGTCCCAGAAGACACAGTGGATGAGTGCACCTGCTGTAGGCATACTCTGAGATTCATCTCCTGCACCCTACAATAACAAGTAGCATTTTTTGGACACATATGATTATATCTTTCTTTACTTTGTTCACATTTTGCAAGGCTCCCAAATGCCAGCAGGGTGAAGTCTAAACTACTTGACAGTCAAGAAAGTTCTCTGTGAGTTGATTGCTGCTGATTTCCTCCATCTTCTCTTGCCCATACCTCTAGGTGGTAAGATCCTTATACTCACTTTATCACACATTTTGAATTATCCTATTTCATGTTCCTGACTCTTTTAATGTGCCATTTTCTTTATGCGCAATTATTTTCCCATTCTTTATCATCCTAGGTGTTCTTTTCTGCCATTCAATATTTTATGCAAATGTTAATATATTTTTCTCTCCTGGAACTCTCTATTAATTATGGTATAAAAATGGGCTATACTCACAGAGACCTGAATATAACCGTTCAAATAAGCAGAGGCTCATTTTTCTGCCAGCGGTGAGTGGCCTATCCTCATTTCTAGCAGGTGGGCTAGGTTACCTTTAAATTGATGCACCACAGCCCGCTGGAATAGTACTGTCTCTCAGATAATTAAAAGTAGCTCACCAGCCCTTGTATCATCTAGGATCCAATGGAGAAGAAGACCATGAGCTAAGAACAGAAATTTCCTTGGTAAATATGACCTGGAGGTTGGATAATTCCAGCACTATTCAGAAATCAGAACTAAAACCATGCCTATAATAAGCTACAATGGCCATGTAACTAGCTACATCTTGGTGGGTTCATTGTTAAAAGGATAAAGGAAAGAATGGATGGATTCTTAGAGAAGGTTGGCAGTCTCTGCCACAGTGCCTGGTTAGCATTAATTTGTTTTCCTTCTCCTTTGACGTCATAGACAGAACTTCATAGCCCAACTTATCACCTTATTTCATGATCACTTGCTGATTGATCTATACTGTGAGAACTTTAAGAGTAGCAATTTTTCCTTGCTCAGCCCCATGTGCAAAGTTCTTAGCACTAGGCTTAGCATTAAGTGATTGAAATGCAAATACGGATAAAATGGCAGTCCCAGAAAGTTTAAGCAATCTTGTAATTTTAAAGAATACCACCACAAAAGCATGACTCTTCCCTGCCCTGAGTTGGAGACATCACAAAAAGTCGGCCATGAGGGCCAGTTTCAAGGTAATGACTATCTTAGTCAGCTGTCTCTCACTGGGACCTGAGATAATAAATTTAAAAAGAAGAAAGGTTTATCTGGCTCAAGTTTCCAGAGCTTTCAGCCCATGGCCGCATGGCCCTGTTACTTTGGAAGCTCCTCACCTCATAGTGGTTGGGAAGCAAAGAAAGAGAAGGGGTGGGGCAGGTCCCAAGATTCCCTTCCAGGCTACACCCCAGTGACCTAACTTCTTTGTGCCACTTTCTCACTGTGCAGTGGGCTCCTCACTCCAGAGCACCATGAGTTAGTGAACAAGTCTTTAACACATGCACCTTTGGGAGACATTCAAGATTGAAGCTGTAGCAAAAACTAAAGGCTTAGGAAGCTCTGAGAACAGCCATCGGTAAAGGGGCCCAGCTTTACTGAAGGAGAGTCGTGTTTGGGAATAGTACCCAGACTCACCCACGCTGGTTCCAAGGGAGGCAGCTTAGTCCTTCATAGGGCAGAGAAATAGCACTCTACCTTTCATTCCTTATTAGCCTGTGGCTCTCCACCTACTTCCTGGCTCTCTCTAAAGGTAGGAAGAGTTTAAGTCAAGTTGCTCAAGGCTGAGTCATTGAGAGTCATTGATGGGGCCACAAGGTTATTGTGACTTGAAAAGCAAGGATCAGACATTAGCATCTTTTTTGGGTGTGTGTGCTGGGGATCGAACCCAGGGCTTTGTGCTGCAAGGCAAGCACTCTTAACCACTGAGCTAAATTCCCAGCCCTGTAGCATCTTTTTTGCATGTCCTCTTCTTAAAAAGAAAGAGCACACGCTACCCAGTGTCCTGCCATGGAAAAGCCACGTCTTTCTTAGCTAGGCAGGCATGAGTGTGCTAGTGCAAGCAAGATTTAAGGAGCAGGAGGGTGCTGCACTTCGGGTTTGAAGCTAAGTGTGAACTCCAGCTCGGCCTTTTCCCCATGAGCTTAGGCCCTTGAACGTGTACCCACGCAAAGTGAGAATTTCGATGGTCTGGAGGTCATTTTTCCTTTATCTTTAAAACCTAGTAGGTGGGATCAGGGCTGGTTTCAGGTCCTTGTCCAGCCAAATCTCTTCAGCTATTCCGTCACTTTATAGCCCCAAACACTCCCTCTATCACCAGAGAGTGCTGTGATGTTTACACAGACAGTTGGGCTGCATGTCTGTGGGCGTTTTAAGATTCTGTGAATTACACAGATCCTGGCGCTTATATCATCAATTATTCTGGTCCGTCATGTGGGCCCGCGTAGGCTGCATCTTGCGATTTCTGGTTCTCACCCTGCAGGGATTCTTAGCAGCTTGACCTTTTGAGTCACTTGCCTGAATTGCTTAATTCCTAATGCCATCCCTCTCCACCTCTCTCCTCTTCACACCCTCATTTTGACTAGCACATTGATTCCTAACTTGTACAGTTGTATTCTCAGGTTCATTTTCTTCCTTTTATGTGTGAAGTTCATCACCTGAACAGACAAATCAAGTGCAACTTTTCCTTCTTTTAGTTTCCTGATCGTTTTCATGCGCTGATTTATTTCACAAAATAATTAGGACAGTGGAGTGTTCTTAAAGGATAATGAAAAAAAAAAAAACTTTCTTGCTTTGAGTGTCAAAATGGTTTTTAATATATATATATCCGTACATACAAACATACACACATTTTACCTAAAGAATTGTATCAGAAAAAGTACTTACTGGAGATGGAACAATACCAAATACAACATAGAAATGATATAAATGCGTATATAGACATAGATGCAATTTTATACCACAGTCTGCTGCGGAAATAGCCTCCGGAGGTCAGCTGCTCTGAAGCATCCTGTCCCCATTCTAATAAAAATGCAGCGGCATTTATGCAGGGGTGTGCCGCCAGGTAATTCTGGGGCTGCTGCTCCATTTCTGCTGTTCCCTGAAGCCAGAATAATGTCACCATCTGTAAAAGCTAGAATCTGCAAAGAACTAGTTTGTACATGCCCCTCCCCCCCTACGCCATGGAGGAACAGATCCCATAACACACACGGGTCCTTGTCCTGTTTTGGGGGAGATCACGCTGCCCTGCCAATCACCGACAAGCGATGTGGCCATGCTTTGCCCTCCTCTGAGATAAAGATGTGTGTCAAGTCATGGGGTTAAACTTCTGCATCTATATTTAATTATAACTGACATTCTCTCTTTACCTTAAGTTGCTCTGTTGAATATGCAAATACCATATAATAATGAAATGCATAAAAATAGTTTCTCTCCCAAAATCCCCTGAGTGCTTTGCTCTGCGGAGTCTATATTTAGTGCTTGTCTATAAGGACACCTCCTTAGCTAATTTACTGTTCACTGGAGTAGCGTTTTAAAATTCCAATAACTGGAGTTTTTACAGTCATATCTTATTGTATATATTTATGTGTAATATATAGTTTTAAGTACATTTTATACTGTTGATTTCTAATGTAATCCTATTTGGTTGAAGACTATCCTTTGTAAAATATCGATCTTGTGAAATGTATTGAGTAATTTAATAATTCAGCATACAGCCTGTCTTAATGTATATTCCACGGATACTAGAGAAGTTTGTATTCTCATTAGTGTGTTGGTACAGTGAAGTCTAATTGTCACTTTGGTCACTAAACTGATAGCTTTATCCAGATCTACGTCATTACTTATATTTTGTTTAGTTATATATGAGCTTTTAGAGAGGTATATTAATTTTTATTATGATTATAGCCTTGTCTCTTTTGTCTTTAATTCTGTCAATTTTACTTTATATATTTTGATATTATTAGGGAGACATACATTTATGACTCTTATGTCCTTCTAATGAACAGGCTGTTTTTCAGCATGTCCTTGGTCTTTCTACCTGGCTCTCCTCCTTGGTTTTCTCCACCATAGTAGTCACTGTTTCAGATGAGGAAAGGTCATAGTGGCTGCTAAGACCAGTAAATTCCGTGAGGAACGGGATATTTTATAGTCTTGTAGTATCTCCCAATAAGATACAAATTAATGACACAGAGGAGAATAGTAACTTTCCAGGAAACATCTGGAAAGGAAACACCTTCAAGTTACACACCAATGCTAGAACACACAGAAACCATTTTCTCCTGAACATTTTGCAGGGAATGAACACAATGTTATTCCCAAGGCGCTCCTGCCAAACTGTATCGCCTAAGATTCTCTGATCATGAGAAAAATATCCTTTAAGCGCAACTTGAAGAGAATTCTACTGCAGAAGGCCCGTCGTTTTCTACAAGCTTAAGGTGATAGAAGATGGAACCTCAAAAATCATTCCACAATAAAAATAGGGGTGAGGGTACGAGAACAGAGAAAACATTTAATCCTGGTTTAAATTCTGGACTAGAAGGAAAACTATTTTTGCTCTAAGAAAAAAAAAAAAAGACCTTAGCGAAACAAATGAAGAAAATAAATAGGATCTATAAATTAGACAATGATACTGATGTTAATTCCCTGGTGTTGGTCATTGTATTGATTATTACACAAGACAATGTCCTGGTTTTGAGGAAACATATGATGAAGTATTTAAGCCCAAATGGGAGTTATGTATGTAACATTCTCAGGTGATTCGGGAAGAGAGCGTAGGTGCGCCTGTGTGTACGTGCATGTGTGTACATATGTATGTGTGTGTATTTGTATGTGTGTATAGATATAAAGATAAAGAGAGAAAGGGAGAGGAAAAGAAGGGAAAGAGGGATATGGTGAGAGAAATATTGAAAATGTGGTAAATGTTAATATTTGATAAACCGAGGAAGAGACCATATGGAGGTTCCTAAAATTATTTTGCAACTTCTCTGCATGTTTGAAATGATTTTTTAGAATGTTAAAGTATTTCTTGTCTTGAAGTCTTGCTTTTATCTTGAAATCATCATAGTCTGAAATTGAGACAGTCACCTCAACTTTCTTCATTTTTTACATATTTTTATTCCATCATTTTCCTTTTAAACAATCTGTGACTTCATATTTAAAGTACTGTTCAATAACATTGCAGCTTGCTTTTCTATTTAGTCTGAAAATCTCAGCCTTTTAATTATAGCACTGAGTTCAATTAGATTTAATATTATTCATATAGTTGGATTTTGGCCTACACTTTTTTATTACTTTGCTATTTGTCCTTTCCTGCCTTCCTTTGGGTTAGTCAAATATTTTCTGGTATTTCATTTTAATTCTTCTACTGGCTTTTCAGCTATACCTCTTCTCTTGTTTTTAAATGGTTGCTTAGAGATTCTCGTGTGCATTCTATGTTATTACATTCTGCTGGAGTTCATGTCACTCTCTCTAATGACTCTAAAAGCCTTGAAACATTAGACTCTGTTATGCTCACTAGACCCTCCTTTCCTTGGTGGCGTCTATGGTATACATCTGAAGTACGCATGTGTTATTATAATTCTGCTCTAGTTATATATGTTTTCAATACATTAATAAAACATTTACTCCTTATGTTTATTCTTATGATGACCATTTTTGGTGGTTTTTTTTAATCCCTTTCTGTAGCTCTGTCTGTTCCTTTCAGCATAATGAACCAACTCAGTGTTTCTGGGTATTGCATTCTTTAGGGAGCAAATTACCTTGATTTTTCATAACTAAAAATCTCTTATCTTCATTTCTTACAGATATTTTTGTTCAATTGTAGGTTGGAAACTTTCTATCTCTACTTTCACAGCACCTTAAAAATATTATTTCATGTTCTGCATTCCATTGAGTCTAATGAGAAATGAGTCATCAGTTATACTGATGTTTTATTATATATAAAGTGTCATTTCTTTTGGTATAAATCAGCATGTTCTGCAAATGTTTTTTTTTTCTTTGATTATGATGTTCAAAGCTATACATTTCTTTATTTTCATTATTCTGTGGCTCAATACTGGTATTTTTGGATCTGAAAGTTTATTTTCTAAATTTGTGCACAATTTTACCTTATTCCTTCAATTATTTTTGCATCTCATTATCTATCTTCCTGATTTTGGGGATTCCAATTATGTGGATATTGTATTCTTTGATATTGTTCCACAAGCCACTGAAGCATTGTTTTTTTTCAATATTTTTAATTTTCTCCGTGCTTTGTTATATTTTTATCACACACTTTTTCCTTATAACAAATTTTTACTATATTTTGATTTTTATCAGTACATGTTTGGAGTACATACTGATTACATTCTTCATGGGGAGTTGGTGCACTTACATCTTAATTCTTTTTACATCCCCTTCTCCTTTCCAACTCCTTTCCCTCCACCTCTTAGTCTTTTTCAATTTTGTAAAAGATCTATCTCTCTATTTTCTACTATCCAACTTTTATTTTTTTCTCTATATTTTGAGTTTCACATGTAAAAGAAACCATCTGACATTTAAGCTTGTGTATGGAATTTATTTCACTTAATATAATGGTCTCAAGGTGCATACACTTTACTACAAATGATTCAAGTTTATCCTTCTTTGTGTCAGAGTAATACTCTACTGTTTGTGACTATCGCCTTTTTTTTATCCATTCATCTGTGGCTGGACACATAGGAGCTTCCAAGATTTAGCTATCATGAATTGTGCTGCTATAAATACAGGTATGCATGCATCACTGTGCTACGATGTCCTTAACTGTTTCAGGAAGATACCTAGAATGGAAATAGCTGGGTTACATGGAATTTCTAGTTTTAGTTGTTTGAGAAATCACCATACTGATTTCCATAGTGGTCGTACTAGTTTATACTCCTACCAAGAATACAAAATGGTTCATTTTGGCAACTTCACCAGCGTTTTTATTGCTTGAATTATTGATGATGACCACTCTTTTGGAGTAAGACAGAATTTCAGTGTTGTTTTAATTTTCGTATAATACAAGATAGGGTGATTTTTTTTTCCATGTAATTTATTGGCTGTTTGTACTTATTTATTTTTGGTGCTGGGGAATCGAACTTAGGACCTTGTGCTTGTGAGGCAAGCACTCTTATCACTGAGCTAAATCCCCAGCCCCATGTACTTCTAAGAAGTGCCTATTTATTTCAGTTGCTCCTTTTTATTTTAGATAATTTCTATGACTTTCCGTTTAAATGTACTATTGCTTTCTGCTAGTTCTAATCTGCTATTAAATCAAATCAATGAATATAATGAATATAATTTTCATGCCTAATATTGGTGTTTCCTTCTCTATACTTTCTATTTGTGTGCTAGAGATTCACTTATCATGATCATGTATCTTTTAGATGTATTTAAAAATACATTTTTGATAACACCAACACCTAGATTATCTCATTATTATTTTCCTAATTTGGGATCATATTTTCGCTTCTTTATTATTATTATTGTTCATTATTATTGTTATATTTTGGAGATTGTAGATGCTACAATATTGAGACTCTGGATTTCAATTGTTCAGCTTCAGGAAGTTTTCAGGTATTTTTTGTACAAAATTTCACTCAGTTTGTTATAGAAAATTCCTATCTGCGGAATCCCTGTAAAATTACCTCTCATCTTTTGCTCGAGGACCTTTTGCAATGGTGTGCTCACTACCTCCACAGAGAAGACCAATCCACTATGTGACAACTCTATTAGAATTTTATTACATTTAGTCATATTGTATTATCTGTAATTTCACCCAGGAGCCATAGAGACACATTTATTGTCTTTTTTATTTTTATTTTTGCAAATGACAGCATTTCTCATAACTAAAAACAATGATTGTGTCTCCCATCACTCATATTTTTCAGAAAATGTAGCTTTTTCATTCAATCAGCTCTTTTGCAGTCTATGTTTTAATAAAAGTTTTAGAGAAGAATTTTTGTATACTGGCAAATCTCCAAAATTGTGTGCCGGTCTGATATTGTTTATTCAGATGTGAGAAATGTTGGACATGAGGCTGTCACCGTTTTCCTCAGAACCTCAAAGGTCTCCATATCGCTAATCACGTCATAGAATGTAGTCAGAATCCTTTCTTCTCTCTGGATCATTTGAGGGAAGACTCTGGAGCACACTGTCTGGTTTCCAGTCCTAACTCCTCTGCTACATGGTCTCAGAGAAATTGTACAACCTCTTTATGCTTTAGCTCCCTTACCTACAAATAAGAATAGTAACATTAATTACCTACTCAATGAACTATTGTGATTATCCAGTAAAGCAATACATGTAGAAATAATTAATGCTTCAGGTGTGCTGTGCGAGGAAGATTAATATAAAATTTTCCTTCTGAACCATTCTGCTATATCAAGGTATGTGGAATGCCCATAATCTTCTAAACATAAAGATCTTTTCAGTTGCTTCAGAAGAAACAACTGGTAAATATATATTTTTTTTAAACCAGGAACATGTATTGGTACATTGTATACATAATGTTCACATTCATCAGGTTATTTTGTACCTGTACATAGTGTATCTTGGTTTTCCCCCTTTTTCCCCCACCCCTCCATGCTGTGCCTCGCTTCCCTATTTATAGCAGGTTTATTTATGTTTTCCCATTTTTTCCTTTTCCTCTTTCTTTCCTTTTTCCCTTCTTTCCTCCCTTCCCCCTTTCTATTTTCTCCTCTGTTTTCAATATTATCTTCATTTTATATATTATCTATTACACCTCTGACCTTATTTACCCTTATGATTACTCATATCAGAGTAATAATTCAATGTGTACTCGTGTGTGTCTGATTTATTTTGCTTAAGAGTATGTTCTCAAGGAACGTCCATTTACCTACAAATGACTCTAGCTTATCCTTTTTTATGGCAGAGTAGTACTCCATTGTGTAGAAAAACCACATCTTTAGCCATTCATTAGTTGTTGGACAGTTGGGCTGTTTCCAAGACTTAACTATTACAAATTGTGTTGCTATAAACATGGTTGAGCTACAGTGATAAAAATAGCATGGTATGGGCACAGACAGACCCGAGGATCAATGGAACAGATTAGAAGACGCAGAAACAACTCCAAACATACTGAAATACCTCATCTTTGACAAAGGAGCCAAACACCCTCATTGGAAGAAAGATAGACTTTTTAACAAATGGTGTTGGAAAAATTGGCTTGCCACATGCCCAAAACTGAAACTAGATACATGCCTCTCACCATGCACTAAACTAAAATCTAAGTGGGTCAAAGATTTAAACATAAAAACAGAAACAATAAATCTCCTGGAGAATAAAATAGGAAGAACTCTCGAAGACATAGGGGTTGGAAAAAAAATTATGAATAAAACTCAGACTGCATGGGAAACAATACAAAGAATCAATGCTTGGGACCACATCCTATTAAGAGGCTTTTGCACAGCAAAAGAAATTACTAATAGAGTAGGGCGAAAAATCACAGACTGGGAGAAAATTTTTGCCAGCTGTCCCTCAGACAAAGGTCTAACAATCCAGAATATATAAAGAACTCAAAAAAAAAAAAAAAAAATCAAACCCCCAAAATTTAAAGACCCTATCCAAAAATGGGCATCTGAAATGAATAAACATTTCTCAGATGAAGAAATAAAAATGGCAAATAAACACATGAAAAAGCGTTCAACATCACTAGTCATTCGAGAGATGCAAATCAAAATATTAAGAATGCATCTCACGCCAGAAAGAACAGCAACTATGAAAAGATCAACCAGTAACAAATGCTGGCGGGGCTGCAGGGGAAAAAGAACCCTCCTCCACTGTTGGTGGGAATGTAGATTGGTCCAGCCACTGTGGAAATCAGTATGGATATTCCTCAAAAACCTACAACTGGAGGTTCCATTTGATCCAGCTATTTCTCTACTGGGCATCTTCTTAGAAGAACTAAAATCATCATACCACTGGTACATATATTTTATGGGGAAATCCAGGGCAAAGAGTGGGAGGAAGGGGCAAGGAGGGGACTGCTGGTGCCGTGTAGGGAAATCTCACTGTCAACTTTGGAAAATGCCTAAACCAGAGCAAATGGCGCTTTACGATGGATCTGAACTGGTTAGGCCAGAGTTATCTGGGAAGAGTTTTCTTTCCAAGTCTGAGCGCCATCTCAGACCTCTTAATTAAGAATACTTGAGGTGCGAACTGGGAACCTGCAGTATTTTAAGAACCTCTGTGCACCCCACTTCCATCCTCAAGATTCTGAGCACCCTGGCAACAGAAGCCCCAGAAGCACTGTTTTGGGAACTGTGAGCAGATGATTTTCAAACACATGATGATGAGCATAGATGATTCTGGGCAAAGTGGTAATTATCAGCTTCCTTGTTTTACCCTCGGGGACATGGAGAATGAGAAAGGAAAAGTGATTTGATTCCATTTACTCTGATAAAAATGAAAAGGTCAGGAAAAACACTTATGTCTACTGACTTCACAGCCGGTGCTTTCTCTGACACACCATTTAATCTAGTGATTATTTCAGTTGACTCAGAGATCCGGCCTCTATCATCTGTTTCAGAGGCGATTGCAACAAATGTTCCATCTTGATTTTGTACTTTATGAGAATCATTATCATCTCAGTTTATCTCTCTCTGAAATTGGTACAGTCCTGACCTGAAAGAGTTAGGACGCTGTGAAGTTTAATTAATGTGGGCTGAGTCCTCTGATGCCTTAGATGAAAGTTGCCATATTGGTGCAAAATATTATTATTACAATTTACCAGTTATCAGAGCCGTATCACCTGCTGGGATGCACATTAGGTTGTATTTGAAAGAATAAGACAGAAAAGCCTGCAGATTGGCTGCTGCTCAGCAATGTGACATGACCTTAGGCTTGCTCAGTCCTTATATTCTTCATACCTGAGCATGAAACCCAAGATCACAGGGTTGATTTGCAGCTTCCTCCCCCCAGCTCCTAGAGAAAGCTTGTTGAGCGGCAGTGGGATGGAGAGCAGTGAATTCCAGTGTCAGAGACAAAGCTCATGGGCTTGGATCCCATCTCCTGCTCACCGAGTAACGGCCTTATTGGGGTAACAGAGACAATGGCTATATTTGACAGGACACTTGAGGTAAGCAAATGAGGTGAAATACGCAAGGCACTTTACAGCGCATCTGATCCTTACAAAGGCTGCTGAAATGACAGATTCCAGAGAAAGAAACTGACACAAAGATGCCAGGAGAGAGAATAATGACAGAGAAGAACGGCAGCCCTGACCATAATGATCCTATACTGATTATATGGCCTCCTTAAAGAAATCAAGAAAAGAATATTTAGTTAACGCTTTCAGACGGAATTCAGATAAAGGTTTATGAACCTATTCTCTCCTTATATTTCATCCTTGACAGCCACCTTCCACTGTCATTTCACAGATGTGGTACCTAAAGTTCATGGGTGGCCTAGAAGTCCCATAAGCCACTCAGGTTGAGATGAACCATCACTGCTGTTCTTTTTGCACCATGACAGCTGCCCCTTGCCTCTTCACGGTGGACATAAAGTATGTGACTAATGATTATATGCTTTTGTTGTTATTGTAGTTGTTTTTATGCCGATGTGTGGTTTTCTATTTGACAAAGTTACTTCCGAGACTCTTAAGAGATAAAAATCAAAGAATCATTTTGATATCTCAGTATTCCTTGTATTCTTTCCTTTCACTTTTATACCAGCTTCTAACAGTGTTTGTTAGAGAACACATTTTCCTCCATTTTATTGACATGGAAACTGAGACCCAGAGAGCATTAGGATTAAGAGACTAACCAATGAATATAATTTATATAGAAATCAAATGCCTCTAGAGGATTTGCATACATTCTGCCTTCCTGTTTTATTGTAAATCATGTCATCATATTAAATTTGAATTTCCTAAATTCTGTATCTTAGGCAAGGTGTGAGTATGGAAAAATTCTCTCTTCTTTATGTCCCAAAGGAAAGCAGTCACCCTTTACCCAAATTGAAAAAGGCTCCAGCACATAAACACTCCCCTTCAACACAGTCAGGGTACTCCCAGGTGGGATATTTCATGCTCGAGATATTCAGCCCTCAGTTCCCTTCGTCCCCTCACAGTGTCCCAGAGCAGCAGTAACACGCTCTCTGCCAGGCTGAGAAACAGCCTCCCCGCAGGTATCCCCCTCAGTGGTGGAAATGGCCCAAAGTGTCCTCAGAAGGCTGCATCCCTGAGAGAAATCACAGCTGGGCCTAAGACACAGCAAGTTCCACTGAGGTCCAAGGTTTTATTCTGCTTTATTCCATCCTGATTAGTTTCACAGCTAATGATTCTCCAGACTTGGTGATGTATGATATTCTGTTGAGGGGAAAAAAATGAACTTTTACTAATTAAATAGAACATCTTCATGCAGTGAAATGTTTTGCAAATGAATGTAATTCACACAAAATTATGCTGGCCAGAAAGTACCATGGAAAAAATCTGCTAAGGATCAGGGAGCAATGAAAGAGAAACCTAGCAAAGAGGGTAGCAAAGAGGGAGGGAGATTTATTTTATTAAAAAGACAGAATGAGGCAACTGACACATACATATTCAGAGAGACAAATAGAGACACACAAAGGAAACAGGCAGCCTGAGATAGGAAGGGACAAAAGACCGAAGGGCAGAGTTGCAGACAAAGGTAGATACATATTCAGGTCACCCTGGATTATTTTAGCAATGACTCGGTGCCGCTCTGTATAATTCTGGAGATGTTTTGAGTATATAAAGATGTCTGTTAAACTGTTTATCAAATTTATAAACTGAGCACTTTCTCTGTGTGATACATGAGAGCCAGGAGATATGATGATAAGCAAAATACAGGCAAAATCTCACCAAAGTTTAATTAGAAAGACATTCATTAAACACAGAAGAATAGAAATAAATATCCACTTTAAATGTTTGCAGTTATAGTGATGGATAGATATATGGGTGTAGAAAGGCATGTTTAACAAGTAATTTATATTCAACTGCAAAAGGGAGGAATGACAGAAACATAAAATCTATTTTTTGTCTTCATACAATTCTAAGACTCACAGAAATAGAGGGGTCGATCAAACTCTAGGTAATAAAGTTATCTAGAATCGATATTTATTCTGTTTTTAACAAATTGCATGTTTTATTTAGAAATAAAACAATCGTGGAAAAGTTGAAGTGTGTAGAAAAGCAGAGAAAATTAGCCTTTCATGTTCTCACCACTCAGTGTGATGCTGTTTGATGTGACCCTTCCAAAATTTTTCTGTGGAAAACTCAACCCCAAGATAAGAGGAGATGGAGCCCATATATGGTGATTAGAACATGAGGGAGGAGCCCTCAGGAATAGGTTTAGTATCCTTATAAAAGAGGCCTCAGTGACCTTCCTCACTCCTCGTACCCTCTTGGGACAGTGAGAAAGTACGGGGAATGGACCTCCACCAGATTTGCAATCTGCAGGTGGCTTGGTGTTGGTTGATTGCTTCCACAACAATGAGAAATCAATTTCTATTCTTTAAATCACCCAGTCTCCAGTATTTTGTTATAGCAGCCTGAAGAGACAAAGAACATTTCGTAAAACTAAATTTCAGCCACTTAGAAAAAGGAGGGGGGAAAGGTAAACCAGCCTTCTTGGAATTAGTTATCTTCCTAGATTTACCTTCGGTCTTCCTGACAATCTCACTTTTATAGGAAAGTGAGACTCAAAAGATTAAGAAACTTTCTCCAGTGTGAAAGCTTTTCACTGGTATAGCAAAAAGCTCACCCCAGCACCACAAAGATTTTTTAAATTCCATGTTCTTCCAGCCGTGACACATTATCCAAGGGTAAAAGGCAGACAAAAAGTCAAGCATTTTCAACAAGGACCCCTGGAAAGGGGGCACCACAATACTTTCACTTTTTCTGTCCTGCTCCCCTTTGTTTTTTGGCTAGGTAATTAGGAGACTTATTTCTGTTCTTTAAGGATCGTTCACATGCTTACTCTCACTTCATCTCAGGTCTAAGGAATGTTGGCAGGAAAAGCAGCACACCTGTTCCTTCTTTTTCACTTCTCTTCCTGTTCACATCAGCATCTGAAGCTGCCATACTTTGTTAATTCATTGCTGTGATCCCTAACTGAAGACAATATGCTGCCAAATCACAGTGGTTACTATGGTGACTGTGATGTTGTAAGGTGACATTACACGTATGGCTGAGTGTAGTGATGAATTCTTTTTAATCTATTAATTTCACCAGTATAGGACGTCAGACGTTAAACAAAGAAAACTGAGTTATGCAGAAAACTAATATAAGTATATATTTTTCTTCTTAATAATCAAGTTGGACTAGACAACCTCCATATGGTATTTTCCTGCTCTAAGATTTTATAATTATGGGAGCAGATGAATAATTTCTTTTCTCAGAAAGAAGCAGCTCACTGGACTAAGGTTGAAAGGGCTATAATTTAAATAAGATTCTGATTTGAAAACAAGGCGGTCTTCCAGAAAATTGTTAAGATCGGGGCTCACTTTCACAGAGCACCCATAAGGCCTTCCTAGCTCTTAGCCTCAGTTCCGCCATCTGATAAATAGGAACAAAGACCTCTATTCCCACAGAGGTACTACAAAGATTGAATAACAAAACGGTCAAGGGACTTGCCACTTAGGAGTTATACGTCAATGTTGTTTTCTCACAAGGTTGTAAATCATTTCCCAGCATAAACTCAGGCAAGTCGTCACACTTCTTTGAGACACAACTAAAATATTCATAAAAATAAGAGTTGGAGGAAATGGCTTGGATGGAAGACATGCAGAAGCTTCTAGCTCTAGACCCAGAATCTAGAATCTAATGCAAAGAATTCCAAAGCATAGATACACATGTATGCACTGTCCCTTTCAGCTATGAACCAGATCCAGTTATTATCAAATATAACAACTGCTCGACAAAAGAAAATACTTAGATCTTTTTAGTGATCACTGCTGAGCGAGATAATGTTCAGAGAAGTTGGCCTGGAACTTCAATCTGAGTGGTCTGGGGATATTGAAGGTGCAGTAGGTACAGGGATAGGCATGAGAAAACATCTCTATTCTGCGAAGTCATTTTGTGTTCCAAAGCAAGAGGACTTGATTAATGTCAGCATTAGAATTCAGAAAAGAACAGGAGTTTTACCACTGGGTGAAAGTTAAATAGAATGGATTTTAAGCATACTTTTTTATGATTATACTTTTCAGGTAGTGAGTGTGAAACCTTCAAAGAGGCCGAACTCCTCATTGTTGGAAAGGTCTTTTCCAAGCTAAAGAATATATTGAGGTGCTTAGAGATAGCTAATTCATGACAAAGTTGTATACTGGGAAGAAGAAGGGTTAGAATACAGTGGATCAGACATCTCCAAGACCAGTAGTACATTCTTATATTTCAGGCTGATATTTTACCAAAGATAGTAATTGTGTTAGCTTTGTGTCACTGTGACCAAAAAACCTGAGAAAATAAGTTTTAATCCAAGGAAAGTTTATTTTGGCTTACGATTTCATAGTTTTCAGTCCATGACAAGCTAGTTTCATTGCTTAGGTTCATGGCAAGGCACAATATCTTGTTGGAATTATGTGGCAAAGGAAAGTTGCTCATTTTAAATCCTCAAAAGGTAGAGAAAGAAGAGGATGGAGCCAGAGAGGAAAGGACCAGGAACAAAATAGAATTCTCAAGATCACATCCTCATTACCTACTTCCTTCAACTAGGTCCCATTTCCTACATTTCTATTCTTTCCCAATAATGCTATCAACTTATAATCTCAATGAATTAATCCACTAAGAATCAAGAGTCCTCAAGATCCTATCACCTTCTGAAAGCCCTGCCTCTGTATGCATTTAAGGAATATTTTAGATCTAAACCCTAGCATTGTCTCAGACAAACGAGTTTAAACTTGATACTCCCACCAAAATACCTATAATGTAAATTGATATATAAATTCATTTTTTCCTGTGGATTCAAGATCTAAGTTTCTATATTTGGGGACTATTTCAATAGATGGGCTCTCCAGTTGGCTGACAGTTAATATGAATGATCTTGGGGATTGTCAGGTTAGTAGCTGGACAGTAGGAAAATGAAAAATAGCTCATCCTTGATTAAAAGTAACTCCACAAAAATTCATTAACCAGCCATGATCCTCCATAGTACCCTGGTGATACTGACCCTAAAGAACTTGGGTAATACCTAAAGCTAAGCAGAAAGTATGTAACAAAATACAATTGTTCAAAAAAACAAATCACACCTTCTTTAATCTAGAGTGATGGGGCTTAGAAAAGGGGGTTAGAATAAATAATAATACTGGCCAAACATGGTTGAGTGGAATTTTATGCCTCATCAGTCATAGACTTGCTCATCTGCGAAATGCTATAATATGTTTTTAAAATTTTATGGGTAGTCATTACAAAAACAAGCAGACTATCAAGCTGATCATCTCAAACCATAGACCAGAAAGATACTGGTGGACAAATAAAATACAAACATTGCATGATTAGAAGCTCTCGAGTGACCATCCATTTCTGGGGCTGATCTGAGCCTTTTAACCTTTTTTCTCTATAAGCTGTACATGTCGCCTTCAAAGATCTGAACTGCAGTCAACGTAGCAATAACCCAAGGTTCCACCAGGTGTATGACTTTGGCCACTCAATCTTCTTTTCCAGGCCTTGGTTTATTCTTCTAGACTTATCCAGTTCGATTGTTATTTAGCAGGGAGCATAGAGCAGGGCCACATACAAATATTCTTAGCCCATGACCAAGGCTCTCAACCCTTTACTCCATGACCTCACTTCTTGGCCTTTGACCTCTATGAAGCTTCCCAGATTTATACACCCTGCTTCCTTCCATCTGCTTTCTCTGAAGCAAGCTTGCAATGTCCTCAGGACAGATTTTTCATCCCAGCTATCTTTATTCACTCAACAAATGTGTCAAACAATGAACTAGGTCAGCAAACTTCTTCTGGTAAGGCTCACATAATAAGAGTTTTAGGCTTTGCAAGCTATACAACTCTGCCATTATAGTACAAAAACAGCCATCTACAGCATATATGCCAAAAAGAATGACCATGTGCCAATAAAACTTTATTTTCACAAACAGGCGGTGGGCCCAGTTTGGCCGGTGGGCGATAGTTGGCAGACCTTTGAGCTAGAAGTTGGGCATTACAAGTTGAAGAAAATATGATACTTGATATTAAAAATCTGCAGCCAATTCATTTTTTGTACTGTATATGGCTGCCTTCATGCAATAATGGCATAATTGGGTAGTTATAATAAAGGCCTTACAACCCACAGTGCCTAAACTTTTTCTGTCTTATCCTTTGCAGAAAAAAGGTTTGCCAACTTCTAGTTTAGAATAATAATAGAAGGGTTATTATTGAGTAGTAATTAAGAAGAAATTAGGAGTGAGACAGATTCTGTTTCAAGGCCAGTAAAAATACTATTAACAATAACAAGAATAAACATGTGTCAACCATGCGATAAGCATTTTACTAATAATTTTTAAAATTGCATTTAATGTGCTAATCGGAGCAATTATATAACATAATTATTGTTGTGGCCAATTTACAAACTTGGAGATAGTTTACCTAAGCCACACACCAATTAGAATGTAGGAATTCAAACCCAGCTCTATGTGTCTCCAAAGCATAGACTTAATTAATCTGGACCATAAAGGATGGATTGGGGATTTGCCTAGTTGGGGGAGAACATTTGAGACAGAGGAAACAGCCTCTCCAAATGTGTGAAGGGATGAAAATATATTTAAGAACAGGGAGGGTGGATGAAGTAGCATGAGGAAGCTTGACACGGAAAGAAAGAGCCTGGATTATGAAAGGGCTTGAATGTTGGAAGAAAGTTTGCCCTTGCAGTTTCTTCATTCGGGGTTGCTTGGTGTAGATAAAGCTCTTAGCCTTGGTAGAGAGGCTTAAACCATTGGAATGCGAGTTTCTCCCTTTTACTAAACTTTTAGTTGTATTGTGCTACTATCCATGTTGTCACCAATGACTAGTTACAGTATTAACATCCCTGTATTATTGTTCTTATCCTTCATTAGTGAGAAGAATACCTCATCCTACTCAGGATGCTGTTCTCACACTTGCTCACCTCTGATATTTATTCAAAGAAGTTAAACAGCCAAAATATTAGCCTGCAGAGGTTACTATGGAATTGGAGGCTTGACTGATTTCAGAAGTGCCAGGGGATGTTATTTTAACCAGGGAAAGAAACGGGACACTCACTTCAAAGGCAATGCCAAGTGCTTCGGAACATCATAGCATTGAGTTTCTGTTTATAGCTATCGGCAGCCAACCTTTGCTATGACCAGTTTTCTGCCCAGAAAGACGTCTGACATCCCCAGAACACAGACCTGAACAAAAACTGGTTTTGTGCTAAGAAGGCCATTGAATTGGGGGTCCAGAATAGATCAGAATAGTGAGCTGTACTGATCCAAATGGTAATGAAACATTTGATTACGCAGATCAAATTTGCTTCAAGAATTTGGATGGACAGAGAGAGGATGATGGCCTCTTCTGAAAATCATGCTTATTGATTAAATTGGCCATTTCCACAGAGGAAGTTCAGCACTTAAACTCTGAGGAAAGGCAGATCTCAATTCAAAATATGGAAACACTTTCTGTGACTCATAAATGACAGTGGAATCATCTGAATTAGATGGTGTCTGAAGCCTTGCTCATCATATTTTTTTTATATCCAAGGAAAATTTTATGCCTAAAGAGAAAGAGTATGTACTCAAAGGAACTTAGGGAAGTGTAGCTTAAAACAGATTCTAAAAAGTACAAAATACATTTGAAGTCTTCTGCTTTATGTTAAAATTTTATGCAAACATTGCATTATATTCACTAATGTGTCCCTTTTTGTTTAATATAGCTTTTGGAATATGCATTATCCCACAGCACTGATTCTTGGCACACCCTGGAGTTACAGATACTTTACTCTGAGAAGCAGCCACTGCTATTTCGAAATAATTAGGAACACAATGTCTCAGAGTTGAAACAGGCTCTTGGGATCACCCAATCTGGTTACCGTCCAGGGCAGATATTTAAATGTGGGGTAATTTAATGCCATCTGATGTCCCTTCCAATTCTAGAAATCTATGATATAGACTTTACTGAATCCATAGCATCAAAACATTCCAAATTATCTGTGGTTTTACCCTCTTGTAGGAATCAGTATGCTACACATTTCCAATTTTTAAACATATGTATATTTACATTAAAAATTTACACAGGTATGCATATTTCCATACATGTATTTTTCCACATGTTTCATATGAAAGATAAAGCTTCAGATTATAATATTTGGCATCAGGGACATATGGTTTCAAATTTATCATTATAGTAAGGATTTATTTGATAATTTGGTTAGGTGTGTGGGTGTAGTCATGTTTCCTAATTCCGTTTAGCCCCATTGTTTTCAAATTGTAGAATAGAAAAAAAAAAATCTCCCAGAGTTGGCACTAGTGCTGATAGACATCAGGAACACAGTATCTTATCACACTGCCTATAACATACAACATATATAGAAAATAGTAGCTGGAGGCTGGTGTGTGTGTGTGCGTGTGTGACTCATACAAAACAATTTCAATAATAATGTGTGGAACTGAGTAGAGCTGAGTCACAGGTTGGGGATAGAGAGGTTTATGGATTCCAAGTCTAAGATGTAAACTGAATGAACAATCCACGGGAAACACTTCTTCCATTTTTTCTTGGCTCTGGGAGGCTCCTGAGGTGCAACAAATTCTGGAACTCTGTTCTGTAGAGCTCAGGGTATGAATTTCTTCTTCTGTGCTCAGACACATGCACCGCATCCCATACACAACACATGGCCAACTCTTTGCACACAAATCAGCTTTTCAGAAAGGCCCTGGGCAAAACAGGACAGAGGACATCATGCTGTTACCCTTCAGGTCCTGCTCCTTCTCTTCATGGACAATGAAGAATTAACAGGAATCTTAGTAGACCTTAAACCCTACCTCAGTCAGTATTGTTGATATTGATGAAAGTTTTTTCATGAAGGTTTCTGCTCCCTAATTCTAACAGAATACTGCAGATTAAGGAGACAGAGATAATTATTCAATTTTAGAAATTCTTTATCCACTTAGGGTGTGGAAACTTCAAGCATGTCAGTGTGAGTGCAGAGTTCAGCTCACAGTGTGCACTAAGTTGTCAAGTACTGGAAAGACCTCATTGCATGGAAACTTAGTGAAATATACTAATGAGAACTGTGTAATATATAGTGGATATACATGTAAAATATGACTCCCTTTATAAAGTCTTTCTCTTCCTTTTCCTGAGATGTTCTTCCTCTCCAATGGATTAGGTGGGTCTCCTATTTCTTGTTTCAGCGGGTCTAGGATGCCTGGGAATTTCAAGGCAGTTGTCAATATGTGGATTTTTGTTACATGAGTATTCACTTTTGAGTTCACAAACTTACATTTGTGTAAATGTCTTCATTACACAAAAATGGTCAATAAAAAATATTGTTATAAAATTAGTTTCCCTCGAGGTGTCTACTTCATTTCCTCTTGTCTTGTCAAAATAATACTGTGTTGTTGCTGTTTAGACTGTCACTGATTTTACAAAATATTTTGAGCACTCACATCATAGTGAAAATACAATGCATATCACCTGCAATGAAACTGTAGTCCTTTGAAAGCTGCATAATATCATGAAGTTGAGGAAAGTGATACTAAGGATTGCAGGAATCACGTTCAAAGCCATTGGCAAATGAGAATTTGTATGATTTAGATCAATTAACAATGGAAAAAGAAAATCAACATGGAGGATGATTAGAAGCTTCAAAAGAGAAATATTTGAATATCAAAGGATTAAAGAGAAACCTCCGGGAAAAATGATGACTCTCTCAAATATTTTTACAAAAATTACCTTTCCTCTTAATCATGATGTGAAAGTTAAATGCAAAGTGAAGAATTTCATTTCATTTGATCATACAATTTTGTCAGAAAAAATTACTGTTAAAAAATCAGGAACTGGCTCATTTTCTCATCATTTTATGAATTAGCATGCAGTTAAATTATCAAATAAATTCTGACTATATAAGCAAAAATAAATTTAAATTCATGCATTTAAGTTTCATTTGCCAAACTGAATTTCTTGTGCACTTTTCTTGGGAATTTTGTTTCTATTTGAGGGTGAATTTGATTTTGAAGAAACATGGAAAATAAGGGAGTTAGGATTGTGTGCAGAATCTGGAGCCAGGATGCCAGGTTTTGGATTCCAGTTTTGATTCTCACTGTGAAAGGAGGGAAGGCTCTTCAATAGCTCCATGCCGAGGTTTCTTCATGTAATTAGAAAATGGAGTTAGTGACAGTCCTGTTCAAGCAGAGAATTGGCAACGAGGCAGAGGATATTTTAGTGCCATGCATCTTGTCTTCCTTTGCTTTTAGACCTGACTTCCACTCTGGATGTGGGGGTCTAGGCTTTCTAAGTATAGATGGTTTATTTTATTTCTCTTAGGATCCTGCTCATAGAAGCAGTGTCCTTCTCCTTTTCTTATGTCCTTTGTTTCTCTGTTCTACCATCAAGTGTTTCCAGATGATTTTCCTGCTCATTTCTCATGCTACGCAAGATTAGGTGGTCCTTCACTACGATTCTTATGGAATTAGTGAACAGTTCTACGACTTCTGTAACTGGTCATTGCTTTCTGTTATTTCCTGTGTCTGTTGCAGAGACGCATTGCTCTCTCAGCTGCCAAGAAACATACTACACAAACACACATGTATGCAAATACACACGCACATACAAACTCGTCTCTTCTTCCTAGTACCTATTACCCGACACCCCTAGTTATCATCAGTGAATGAATACTTGTCTCAGAGAGATACCTCAAAACAGTCTTGGTGTGAGAGACACCCAACCGAGTCTGCCATTGACTGACCCTGAAAGTGTGACTGGCACATTTTGCTCTGAGCCTTGGTTTTGTTCTACACTGTCCAGAGTGGAGAAGTTGGATTTGTTAAACTCTTCCAACTTTTTCAGCTATAATGCTTTATGGTTTAGTGGCATTTATAAAACTGAAGCGCTAATATTGGCCATCCTTTTTTTTTTTTTAACCCTCACAACCTATGAAGAGTAGCTGTGCTGATGTAGTAAATGAAGGTGCATTTTTGGGCTGCAACTTGGCTCACTGATGAATATATGAATATATGGCTGGTGGTCTCTCAATTTAAATCAATCTGGATGTTTTCTGCTGTATCTGTAGAGTTTCAGGTAGCATTTCTGAGCTCTTTAATCATTGTCTGAGGTTGTGGGGGCATAAGCTTCTGCCTGTACATCATAATCACTGTCATGCCCCTTCCCCGCTCTACTCTTTGCTGTGAGATACTCTCTGCCCTACAATACATTAAAAATGTTTTTCATACATTATCTCATTTAATTCATACCCAAATCCAGTGAGACAGAAACTACTTCTCCTATTTTTTGACTGAGATCATTAAAGCCAAGAGGGACTAGAAAACATCCTGGAAATTTCCTTGTTTTACAGGTATCCAAACTCCCAGTCTCTGTCCCTTTGCTTCAGAACCCCTTCTGTTAACCCCCCTATTCCACAATTCCTGAGTTGTGTCCATGTTTATTGCACAGAACCCCTTGTCTTGGGGGACACTATGTAGTGTGAATCTCTCTTCTGGTAGATCACAAACTACAGCATTTGTTGCCTAGATTCATGTGCATTGCGGGTGGAGATGGCCACATGCTTAATTGCTTTGTAAATTTTCTAAAAGTTTATTGATATGCAACATGGTAGATATAAAAGACAAAATAGCAAAGCCATTGATGATATGGGTTTTACATTTCTGGCTTTGAAACCTACTGCTGGTACGTACTAGCAGGGTAGTCTTGGGCAAGTTATTTAATTGCATTATGCTTCTTTTTCTCATCTGTAAAATGCAAAATAGTGTTTCTTATGTCAAGATACTATGGTAAGAATTTAATGACTTAATATACATGTGAAGTGCTAAGATAGTTTTTGGCACATACTGTATTAAGTACTATATGTGTTAATATTATTATCTTACAATCTTTTTGAAATGCCCTGTACACAGACAGTTTCTTTATATTGTGGGCCGGATCCAGTTGCTCCTTTCTGATACTCTCAGGAAGGGGGAGACTTGGAATTCCTGGGCAATTCCTAATTTTCTTCCTCACTGTAGTCTTCCACTTTCTAGCTTTCCTGTTTCTAGTTATTTGTTTGGTTTTGCAGGCTTTCCATATAATGATGGGAATACAATTCAAAGGACATTTTCTCTATGGTACCTTTTCCAACATCTTCCTGGTGGATATTCATTATGACATTAAAATTAAACAACCAAATGAAGTAAACACTGTCACAGCTAAAATAATAAAAATGAAACACTACTAGATCATTTCTCTTCTCAGTCCTAAAAATATTTGTTAATACACACAGTCCTTCATTTTTAATGTGTGAATTAAACCTAGATGACATAAATCTTGGCTTTTTTGGAAGGTTTTTAACTTAAGTGCAAATCAAATATTCCTTTGACTCCTTCCTTACCTGGGCTCCTAGAATATTCAGAGCTGCATTTTGCATCGTTTTTAATAATTAGCAAGAACATAATATCTGCATAATTTGCATCTTTCCAGATCTTGAATTTCCATATAGAATTTTAAGATTCTCTGATTTTAATCATTTGTATTTTTCCATTTCATTATAAATCTTTTGATAAGTCTTACATTCTCAATGGAACAGAATAGAATGAGTTAGTATAGTGAAGATATATCCATCTTTGAAATTTCACACTTCCTAGCACTGCTTTATATATGGTCATG
Source organism: Hystrix cristata (assembly GCA_004026905.1). Taxonomy (NCBI): domain Eukaryota; kingdom Metazoa; phylum Chordata; class Mammalia; order Rodentia; family Hystricidae; genus Hystrix; species Hystrix cristata. The sequence continues at coordinate 138,420 of PVJO010001623.1, forward strand.
CACCGCACAATGACAACGTTGCCCAACACTGCACTTCTCAGCGTGCATCCCCATCATTAAGCAATGCATGGCTATATATAGTTTTAGAATGAACCATATGAGCAAAGCAATATCTGTTTCTGACTTGTATAAATAGTGGTCTGTTACACTTTGACATAATATTTCTCTCAATAAGTGTCTATTTTATTGAAAACAACCACAATTCTGATGTATTAGTGATGAAGGGGGAAATAGATTGTTTCCTACTTCTATAAAAATCAAAATGACATTTCTCCACATTCTCTGCTTGTCAATAGTAGCTGTTTATTCAACAAATATTACACCTGTCTGCATTGAATCTAATGTGACAGGTAGTCGAGACCTGCAAATCTCTTACTTCCAACTGCATTTCATATATTTATTACATGGACTCTCCATTACTGCTTTTTTGATGAACTGTACCACGTAAAATGATTATTTGTTAAAGATTTCACAGTACTTTTTTCAACTTGATAGCTACACAAAAATCTGTAAAGGCATTTGGGAGGAAAAAAAAAATCCAAGATAAAGAACTTCACAGGATTAAGGGTCTGTTCTTCTTACATTCTTGCTCTACTCATCCTCTGCTTCACATAAACACAGTGGCCGTATTTTTCAAATAGGCTTTCACTTAAAAGACAGATAAGAGGGATTCGGTTCATTTCCACAAATATTGGGTATCCACCATCAGTCAGACTGATGATAAAAATGTTAAAAAATAATCTTATTTCCTGCCTTAGAAGAGAAGCCCACGGGTTACTACTAGCAAAATACAGCAGCATTTTTCAGTGAAATGTGGTATGTGCTCAGTTTCCACTTTTTAATGGAAGTCTGTACTTCCATTTGATAAATAAACCTCTTCCACAATCCTCCTGTGTTATTTGGTTATTTTTAATTTAAAAGAATGAACGCTGTGTCTAAAGACCACACTGGTGGTTTTATTGAAATGTGTTTTTCAAACCAGCTCTGTCCGGGTCTCTGAACGTCAACCCCTTTCCTTTCCCCTGTACCTTCCAACAGACCCTGTTAAATCAGGTGAGTACCGAGGGCTATAGAAGCCTCCCAGATGGTAGGGAAGTATGTAAAATATCACATTAAAAATAACAGATCGATCTTTCTCAAATAGGAAGGAGATTAAGTGATGGAGAGATGAAACGGTGAAAGAGAATGAAAAAATAATCAAACCGTGTTGTGTACCAGAATAAACTCCTCCCCAGGAATGTAAAGATTATGTACTGCAAACATGTACTAATGAAAAATATCAGAAGACTAAATTCTAGAGTAATTGCTACCACAACCGTTTGCATCCATCTTTTCTCTCATTAATCAGGTCGTATAGAAACGTGCCCTTTGTTTCTATAAACTTACGAACAGAGTTGTGGCATTTTAGATTTGAATAGATCTTACACACCACATTATATTGAATATATTAAATATGAAAGAAATAGAAGTTCAAAGGGCTAAGTTTATCCAAGGTTAGGATCCAGGAAGATGACTAAATATTTAGTGTGTAGCGCTCATTCCATGTTCTCAGACATGTATCTCCTGAAATTCTCCTTAATTCCCCACTGTGACTTCATCATTTACTTCCTACTCTAATTTTATTTAACATGTAAACACTATCATTAGCATTATTATTATAGGTAGTGTCTCTGCTTCTGTTTCACAGTTGGATACACATTAACATGTCATTGTGAATTAAGAATGCAGGGCTCAGGTCTTGGGTATTTCTGTCTGTCTTTGTGTGTGGGTCTCTGTTTCTCCCATCCATCACTATTTGTCCTCAATCCATAGTGTCTAAAATAGGAGGAAGTTGACGGCATTAAGAGAGTAAAGAAAAAAATTCTCATGATCCCTTCAGTGAAAAGCCATAATAGGCTATGCACAGCTGTACAGTGGAAGGCAATGTGTAGAATTTGACAGTGGGGAAAATTTGTATTTGTAGCATTTTAGGCTTTCTCCAAACTAGCCAAGAATGCAATTGGTCTGGGTGAAGAAAACTTTCCTGGACAGGATTGCTAGTCAGTGAACTTTTAGGATATTTTGAGCAGTGGGCCACAGAGATCTGTAGAGAATAACACCTTGAGTCTGCTCCCAGACCAGGGTTAGGAGTCAGGAGGACAATGATAAGGAAGAAGAGGGGGCCAAAAAAGGAGATTCTTCCTCAATTGTCCATTTCCACAGTCCTGCATAGTTTACTGTACTATTCACGGCCATTATCTCTTTCAGATTTGCTGCCAACTTTAAAACATATAATTTTATTCACATAACATTGTTTAAAAAGTTTGGCTAGGGGCTGGGGATTTAGCTCAGTGATTAGAGTGCTTGGCTTGTAAGCACAAGGGCCTGAGTTCGATCCCCGGCACCACAAAAAAAAAAAACAACCAAAAAAAAAAAACAAAAAACAAAAAGTTTGGCTAGAGTGGCCAGCTGACTGCCAGCCATTTCCCTGGTAGTGGTAAAGATGTCGAACAAATACTTCTTCAATCACTTAGTAAATATTTGTTGGCCACTGAGGTTCAAGTCTGTAAGAAAAAACACAGACAAGATAAAAATTTCTACCTTTTGACACTTATTTATTCTATTAGGACTTTAGGCTGACAGAATCATGAGAATTTCCCTTCTTTATTTTCCCTACGCCAGCAGGTCTGATTTCAAACCTAGGGCATCTCAAAAACAGTTGTTGAGTTTTGTGAGAATTAAAAAAAAATGCATTTTAGAAGTTGGAACCAACTTGAGGATTACTGAAGGGAAAATCAATTTAAATCTACATAAGTTTCACGGTGCTCTAAATCTTTACCTAAATTACGTATCATTAAATATAATTAGTAATTCTAGTAAACATTATATTCCCATGTGTAAAAAGAGGTTCTATTGTTACAGGGAAAAATGCAGAGCTGAGTAGAAAGTCTCTCTAATGCAGATAACCACAGTTTAGGAATGTAAAACTATTAGGACCAAAGAGCAAAACCCAAGTGCCCCCATCATGTGGAGGGAGCTGAACAGAGTCTTTGTAAGTATGGTGATAAAAATAGCATCTGAAGGGCTAATATTTCAAACCCAAACTTATAATTATGCAAACATCTCCCCAGGACATTAGTTCACTTAAAAAAAAGATTTTTAAAATATGTCCTTTGACTTTTTCTGAAATGGCTTAAGGTGACTTGGCAGTTAAAACAAGTAGGAGAAATAACATGGAAGGTTATTTGAAAAGACATTTTAAAAAAAAGCAGATAGATATGGCACTTTCAGGCACTTGAGAAGATTATAGTACAAGAACGATTAGTTTATTTTCTGGTGGCTAAACTATAACGAGAAACATTTTAAATTATACAATATTAGAAAACATACAAATTTATCTATTCAGAAAGTTCTTCCTGGACCTTAACCCAAGCAAGTACACCCATATTTAAAGCAAAAAATATCATCCAGTACACTTTATCTCTTTACTAACAACCAGAGTTCTACAAAGAGTACAGAAATACTCCTCTCTTGGGTGATCCCATACTGGCCCTTCATAAGGGCAGAGGGTGTGACGTTAACTCATAACTCCAGGCAGCCGATTTTGTGCAAAGTGGAGATAATGGTGTCCACGTGCTCAGCTTTCAGGTGCCCTAATTTATGCTTGAATAGAAGACGGAAACTTCAGATAAATGCCTAGTTCGCAGGTCCATTAGACTGTCTTCTTCCACATGGAAGGTGTTTGACATGAACTTTGGAAAAATACTGTATTCCTTTTGGACCCTTATTAAGTCACATAGCAAGTGCTTGCTTTGCCATTACTTCATGATGTTTTTATAGGGGATGTTGTATCGAGACTTCTGCTCTTACATTCAAAACACAGTTTTGAGAATCAAAAGCCAAGGGATGGTAACAATTAATATTCATACCACAGTTACCGATTTGGAAGGTGTGCTTTTATTCACCAAGGAGGCAAGCCAGTAACCACTACTCCTGCTTTAGGAAGATGGTTTATCAGAAGGCTAAAATTGTCTGCCTCCTTTTATTCACTTCCTTTGCAATATGACTTCATAGCCTTTCTCGTGAAGAGATGGGGTTCATTCCTCTACTGCTTGATACTGTGTTGGCCTTGGGATTTGCTCTGGATAAATGTGGTATGATTCAAATTGCTGTGTCAGTTTTAAGCTCAGACCTTCCGCTGGACTTTTTGGAACGCTGCTGCCACCTGACAAAACAGGCTAGCTGACCTGCTGGAGATGACACGCACTAGTCCTAAACATCCCCATCACCACTGACCTGCGGCTTACTGTGTATGTGCAAGGGGCCCCAGCCAATATTGGAATTGATTAGCTGGTCAATCACAGTTTAATTTGCCAACCAACAGGATTTCATATTAAATAAATGATTATTGCTTTAAGTCACTAACTTTTGAGTAGCTTGTGTCTCAGCAATTGTGGTCATTTGCATTAAGAAAATCATTAATAGCCCTTATATAGGCATAGTACTTTATCATTTGTATTTTGTGTATATTATATCAGCTCATAAATAAAAACACATACCCAGAGTTCCCTCACAGGGTTCTTGTGAGGCTTAGCTCAAGCATGAGGACTAGAACATTAAAAACTCCACCCCTGATTTTCTGTTACAAGGTTTCACAACTGGTTTTATTTGCATTCTTTCCAAAGAGAAATTTCAAATTTTTTGTAACATCCATAAAATTTTAATACCACAATCAAATGTTTCTCTACAGTATGTAAATCCATGCAATAAAGAATAATAAGATTTATTTTTCTCTCTAAGAGAATCAAGATTCACTGTGTTTGGGGAGCATATTGTTTTACACTCATGGAGAATGCATGTTCTGTTGGGACAAAGATATGCAGACATTGACCCTGGGTGTTGACTCAGGAATCCTGGAAAGATTAGCCCACAGTTTCAAAACAATAGGCCTGAAGGGTTTACCCAGAGCACTTGACGCAAAGCTGATCACTCCCGTTTCTCTGTCAGAGTGCCTGGGTTCAAATGTGCCTTTAAACTAAGGTCGGATAAATTGAATCGTCTATCTTTACAACTCTGGGGTGAAAACCAACTAATTAAACTGCTTGTAGTTGTTATAGTGAAAGAGGAAAAGCTCTATAAATGCTTAATAATAGCGTTGACAGAATTGGAAGATGTTATTTGCTTCTGTGTGTATAGAGACTGTTCTTCAGATGAAGAGAATTCATTCTCCCGAGCCATCCATCTTGCCTCTCACTAAATTCACTCACGCTGCATTTCTTTAAGGATTTATAAGACAGAAAGGAAAATAGCAGGGAGACAGATGAAAACATTTCCTTGATACAGGCATACAACTCTAAGGACTAAGAGCACGGAGGGGAGCCACAGCCCAGGAAAGACTAGAGAAGATTAAACGTGTACGTGTCACTAATCACTATATTCAACCTTTGGATATGTTCTTTGTGAGGAAAGGTGTTTGCAGAAAGAGAACTTATAAAGAAATGTGAAACCAACCCGAGCCGCAGATTTCACAAGACATAAGTGAGGGTGATTAAGCACCAAGCAGCTTGCAGCCAAATGCAGAGTTGTCCATGTGCAATCAATTTAATCTAACCTTGGCTCAAAAGCAATTCTGCCTATTCGAGAGGCCGGGAAGGAGGGCTTGCAAGCAAGCAAGATGTAAAAGCACCAGTATCTTCTGCATATCATGGTGCTTCCTTCTCAGGGATCTCCAACTGTGACTGATTACGAAGCAATTATACAAGGATTTCTAAACTGATTCCCTCCCAGAGACTCCCACTTCTCCTCTGGAAGGGCCTCTGTCTTTCCACACACACTTAACAATTGGGAACATATTTGTAGATATAGAGGGACCACATAAATCACGTAAAGCTTTGCTGTATTAGAGAAGAGGGAACTGAGGCCTCAAAGCAGAAGTGATTTTTGGGGGGGGGGGGTGCTGGGGATCAAACTCCAGGCCTTGCGCTTGCCAGGAACGCGCTCTACCACTTGAGCTAAATCTCCAAACCCCCTAAAAGTGATTTTTCTACAATGCTCCGATTGAGCTGAAAGCAGAGCGTGTCCTCTGGTGATCTTCATACCACAACTGATCGCTCCTCCTCTGAAGCAGTGATATGCTGCCCTCTCAAGTATGGATTTAATTCTTGCACAGTTACTTTGGGGAGACAAACAAGAAAGCTCTCCTGTAATTACCTGTTGCCTCTTTTCTGCCCAGGTTTATTTGCAAGAGGATGCTTCTCGGTAGAATACTCCATCCCCTCCTAGCTTCACCATAAATACCTACTGAAGCTCAAAGACAATTCAGGAGGGATCACCTGTTTTCCTAAATTCCCTTTGGAGCATAGGGGCAGGCTAGCTCACTGACCACCCTGTTTTACCTTTTTCAAGGGTAAAACCTCTCTTCAAATAGCACTTCTGACATGAAGCGCCGAATGTTTTTCCATATTTTTTCTCACTGTTGCCCACTGCTCAGGCTGCCGGTCTCATTGGCCATTCCTTTGAGTGTGATTCCTCGATTCTGGAGGATGCCACAATCTTTCTCCCTTTGGTTTCCCTTTTATCTTCCTGCCTCATTTTTTCTGTCTTTGATATCTTTCTTGATTCTTTTAGAAATTCAGCTTGGTGGTTTCACAGAGTTGATTTCCCTGTACGAGGCTTGCCTGTATAGTGTCATCTGCAACTCCCACTACACCTCCTTCCCCGTCTCACCCCGTGAGCCCGGACCTCGTTTGGTTGATCCAAGGACTCCACATTCTCATGTTTCCTGGCTCTGGGGTCTTCTCATAACTGGATACTTCTGATCTACTTCTAAACTCACTGGCATGGGTTAAGTCTGGAGAATTTAGGTCAAACATTACTGTCGTGGTTTACTATGGCTGTCATCAATGGTTCCCAAACCGTACCCCTGTTCACGGAGCTCCCTCACAAGACCTGCTTCTACTTCTGCCCCTGCCATTCACTTGCTGAAAATAATAGGACACATCTTTTCCCTCACGGGCCCTGAGTGTTTCCACTTATAGACTGAGGAGAAGCAGTGCTTGGATATGCACTCCCATTCATTCATTTACTCAGTAAACATACTAACTCTAGTCTGTCCAGGCACCTTCTTAGTGTCAGTTTATGTGATCCCCGGGGGTGTTTGCACAGAAAGGGCAGCACATTCAAAACAGGCAGCAGATTGTCCCAGCCTGAGAGTATGGGGGGGGGGGATAGAGACATCTCTAATTTGCAGGAATAAGCAGGGGCTGGGGGCATGGTTTGCAGGAGAGACCGAAGGGAAAGGAGTAAAGAAGCTGCAGAACTACCATCTCACGAGTCCTTCCCACAGCATCCTGGGGCTGAAAATAGACTGAGAATAACAAAAATAGCAGCACCTGCTTAAATCCACAGTCTCTGCAACCTGAGCTCCCGCAATAAGATGAGCCTGCAGGCAAACGCTCTCGCCATGGGGAACTTCAGAAAAGCAAAGCTGGCCCTTAATGTCCCTTTAATCACCCAGGTGCCTACTTTCTGTCTGTCTTCTTCCCTCTTCCCCACAGATGCAGTGACAAGAGCCCAGTGCATGGTTAGGCTATTTTGTCAAGTGTCTGTGCCAACTACATCAGGACGTTTATTCTTTTGAGCCTCAGTTTCCCAATCTGTGAAACGAGAGGGTTGGTGTTGAATATTTGCTCTAGTTCTCATCCCACCTGCCTCTCCTCCCAGACCACGCATCCCCTCCCCTTTCCTCTGCCTTACACAATTCCTTCCCGCTGTTCTGCAGGAAAGGCAGCAATCTGTGTTCAGAGCTCTGATGTCAGCCAGGGCGATGGCATCAGCTGACACTCAGGTTCCTACTTCAGCCTGTGTTTTGACTCTCTCTCTCTTGGGGACTTCCTGGGACAAGGTAACTAATGCTGATGAAGGAGCCCCAAGGCATCCCAAGTTAGTTGTTCAAGTGAGCCGGATTTGGAAAACCAATCAGGGCTTTTAATGGATTTCATTTGAGCCCAGCACTCTTAACTCCTTGCCCTTCTCACTGCCCCTTTCTGTCAATTTCTTCCATATCAGATACCCCAACCTTCATTCCACCTGCAGTTTCTCATGCTCGCATTTCCCCCTCTTTCCTGTGTGTTCGGTTCACCAATTCATGCCTTTGTTCCTTATCTCCAAACCTTCCACCTTCTGAAGACCACCTTTGCCCTCTGGCTTTTTACTTTTTCTTCCATGGCTGCCCCATCCCCTCGTCTTTTATAGGCCTTTCTCCCCTGAAAATTATTCTACTCTTGTTCATTTGCCCCACCACTTCTCCTATATTCTGACTTCATCGCTTACTTTCTCTTCACCGTTTTTCTTGACCCCCCCCTTCGACAACATAGTATAGTAGAAAGACCACATACTTAGAGGTAAGCAAGAGGTAAGCGTGTAGAGGGGTTCATTTCACATGAAACTTGAGAAAATTACCTAGTCTTCACTATGGAATATGCTCATCTTTAAACTAGGTCAATAATAAGTCTTATGCAAAATTATTCTGCTGATGTGGGATAACATCCATGAAAAACAGATTATAAGAGATGAAATTAATCACAGCACCCCTGAAAAATTATCATTGGTGGCACAGGGATTGTGCATTCCATCCCCAGAACTGCCCCAAGTTTTGGCCATTATAATAATCATTTTCATCATCTACAAAAACACATTCATCTTCTTAGTTTTCTTTTTCCTTAGTCTCTATCCCAACTCTCAGTTTGGGAGGCCATGTCTCTCTTTTGTGTTCTCTTAGTTCCCAGAACACCCAGGCTCACGGCCCACGTCCTGTTGGTTTATCATTGCCCATTTGCCACCCCTCTGTCTTCTCCAGTTGGAACAGGGGCTGTATTCCTTTCCCAGTCCCTTGTACCCTTTCCCTTGTATTATCTCTTTCCTTCTCTTCCACTAAATCCTGCTCTTATCCATATACAAGGGCCCAACTCTGGCCCTCTAACTCCATTAGTCTTCTCTCTCTTCTCGTACATTTTCCACCCCCTCTCTAAGACGCTTCTTCCCTCTGACCTTCCTGACCGTTGCTCTTTCTACTTGCTTGAATCTAACAAACTCTTCTGTTTCTTCCTTTACTGATTTATATGGAGTTATTTTGTTCATAGAGGGAAAAGATTTCTTTGATACCCCAGAGGAGCAGCCCGGGCGCGAAAGACCGGAGCAGCTTTATATTGGTGTGGATAATTGTGCTCCCATTTAATCCCCTGGGTTTTCAAACAGCTGTAGCTCTCTGAACTCAGAACATCTGAGCCAGTACCGCCTTCCTGTCCTAAAAGTGCACAGGCGCTGTTTTTAAATCTTTAACAACCTTTCCCTGTGTCTCAGGGAGGAGACTTCACATCATTAGTTGGGCCTTGAGTTCGTACTAAAAAGCTAAAATTGTTAAATTAAGAAGAGATCCAGGTTCAGGTCTTAAAATAAAAGTGAAAAACACAAGCTCGTATCCAACTAGTTCCTTCGTCAAGTCACCTGTTTGTTTTATCCTCCATTTTGGCAGGTCAAAACCTTTCTCGACACTTACATGACCTGTTCGAGCTGAGCTCTTCATTAGCTTTGGGATCATTTCTCTAATTAGGATATTCCCCCAGACGCAGTTGACTTGGAGAATTTTTTAACTTAAAGAATCTACCAGATATGGCATAAGTGGTTTTAACAGTTCTAGAAATTGATACGTGAGTTTACATGAACAATTGGTAGAAAATCTGAATCACATGTTGCAGCATAGGCATCATAATCTGTTTGCTCTTAACCCAAGTTTTGGTGACTCTCTGGAGGTTCACCATGTATTAGCTAGCATGCCTGGTTTGTGAATCTGATATTGGTCTCACTCTTTGTCCTAATTCACTCGAGTAAAAGGAGTTAAATTCAAGGAGATTGTTATGGTTTAGATCTAAATCGTCCCCTAAATATGTCATGTTCAGAGGTTGAAAGGCGCTGGTTTCTCTGCTTGCAGGCTGCCATGTATTGAGCAACTTCCTTCTGCCAAGACTTTTTACAGAGCCATTTCTGCCTTAGAGCCGGCTGACTGTAGCCTAAACAAACCTTTCCTCCTTTAAATTGTAGGTGTCAGAGGCTGTGTCCAAGACACAGGTAAGCTGCCTAATATAGAGACAAAATGCAGATTTAAGGAAAGCTATTGAGAGACATCGTTTCTGCCTGGAGAATAATGGGGTGGTACACAAGAAAAGAGGGAAACAAGCCCACCTTTGGCCTAAAAAATGTCTAGTCTTTTGCTTCATCCTCTCAGAAGAGAAATTCCAAAAGTTGTAGTAATTTACATAGCATACTCATTCTTTCTTGCTGTTGTTTAGTCAAACACTAATGCAGATTGCACGGTGAGGCAACTTCACAGGTGTGATCGAAGTTACTGATCAGTTCACTTCTAGTCAAGCAGATTACAAACTATTCAGGGTGGTCCCAACTTAATCACCGGAATGGGCTTCAGATAGTCTAAAACAGCCGATCTCTGAATCTTCCTTCCTGGCCCAGCTGTGCACTAGGAGCTCCTGCCTGGGCTTCTGAGCTTCCAGCCGCTTGTCACTGTCCTTTCCAGACTGTCTTCCATACAGATTTTGGGTTTATTCAGCCAGGCTCTACAGTTGCATAAGCCAATGCTGCACCATAAATCTCTACATATGCATATATTGATGTGTATATGTATGAGTCTTTCTCTGGTAGAGACCTGACAGATACATCTTCAATGTAAATAAGAGAATGCAATGTGTGTGTGTGTGTGTGTGTGTATAGTTTAGACTATTTCTGATAGGAAACATTAGTAACGCTTGTCTCTGGGGGAGGATCAATCTATGGGTTTAGAGAACGGTGAAAATGATGAAGAGAAATGCTTTCCCAACTGTTGTAACTTAAACTTCTGCTTTAAGCTTTTCAATAGATCACTCTTCTTTCTTTCTTTCTTCACTCTGGTTAAACATACACATTCAATAAAATTTACCATCTTAGTCAATTTTAAGGGTACAGTTAAGTAGTGTTAATTATATCCACATTGCTGTGAAACGGCACTCCAGAACTGTTTTATCTTGGAAACAAACTCTATACACATTAAACATCAAATTTCTTTTTCTCCAAACACTACCCGCTGATAAACACCATTCTGCTTTTATTTATATGACATGAGATATGTTAGACGCTGCACATAAGTGGGATCAGAACTCCCATAATCATGCTTAATTTTAATGCAATGTTTGAACACGCTACATAAGCACAGTATGTATCCAGTAATACCGTTCCTCTCCAGGGGATGATTCTCCTGAGTATTGGTTGACTAATTGCTTGTTTTCTGTCACTTAAACACAGAGTTTACTTCACATTTAAATTCCATTTATTCAACAAATTGTCATTGACTGCCAAAATGTCATTGCCAGTAAGATACTGAGTTTGACACGCTGGGGCATAAAGATGAATATAGCAGAATAATATAAGTTCTATTGATCTTATGGGCAGTGTTTAGAAACACTAAAATAGTGGAAGTAACAAGACCACCACAGTTGTGAAATTGTTGTTTCTAATGAAGTCTAAGATGAGTTTCAGGGAGGGAAATCCCTACACCCTATTAACGTCTCAACTGAATCTGCTGAAGTCACCTGCAGGTACTCTGGATACTCAGATTAGATGGCTGATAGGGTTGTATGCTCTTTGAGATGCATGATGAATAAATCATGTGTTCTTGCATCTAGTAAGGTATACATTTACAAGGGTCAAGAGGGCAAAGTGTGCCAGAATCTGGTTTATTTTTGAATGATTGGATTTATCCTAATTCTTCAATGTACAGAGGAATATTAAAAAAAAAAAAAACTTATTTCCTTCTTCTTTATGCAGTTCACAATTACTACTATTAAATTATAATATTTTGAGTGATAATTTAACCACTCATCAAGGACACTCTATGACTCAGACATTAAGTCTTCAACATGATGGATCATTTGGCCTTAATGAAATTCCTTTGACAGCAACTTTGTGTTATTATACACATTTTTTTTCAGTACAGCTATGTCTGAGAGAAACTAAATGTGCTTATGGTCATGTAGAGTCCAGGTCTTTGGATCTGTGTGTGCTGCTCCTCCGGGTGTGGTTTATGGTGGGCAATAACGATGGAGATAAAGAGGGTTGAGCCTCTCTGCCCAGGGAGACAAGTGGAAGACAGCAAATGTAAACAAAGAGACGCAATTCCAAGCAAGACGATGAGTCTTAACAAACACATTAGCAAAGGTAAGCAGAGCAGGGAAGTGCAAGCTTTCGCTAACTCCCATCATTGGAAGCCAAATGTGCTGCCGCCAAAGCTGTCATGGTTCAAAACAGACGTCCTCTTGGCACAAACAAACATCACAAACAAACACATTATGGTCTTTGGAACTTTCTAAACCTCCCAATTATACACTAGGATCACATTGTTTCCCTAGTCCCTGGTTCCTCTCGGGGGGTTTGTCAATAAATATTAATAAATACTTTTTTCATAACTAGTACAGAGTTTTGACTCCAGGGTCCTGGGATCAAGTACTACTCTATAAGTAAATGACTTTAATTCTCTCATACTTAGTGCTCTTGTCTATAAAAAAGGAAATTATAGTGGAAGGCTAAACTTACAAAGTGAAATAATTTAGACATAATGATTAGCCTGCATGGTAATAAGTGCCTAGTAAACAGGTTCTGTGATTGGGTTCTTAATAAATGACCCTAGAACATTTTGAAGGATTTAGCCAGTACAGTTTTAAAAAATGACTTTTAAAACCAAAAGAGATAGAAAGAGACAGGAGAGAGAGAGAGGAGAGAGAAACAGACAGAACTGCTAAGTTGTATTTCGTAAAAATTTTATTCTGCAAAGTACACAAGGCATAGGCTACTTTAATTTGAGATAAAAGCAAAAAGAGAGACTAGTTTGTGCATTGCTTTGTATCTTCAATAGAAGAGCGAGGTGAAAATTGAAATGGTGTGTTGCTAAACTCTGAGCCAAATAACAAACCTGAACAAATCTGAGCCTTCTCTATACCCAGTGGTGTCACAACTTGGATTGTACCTTGTCAGACACTGGAATGTCAAAAATGACAAGTTTATTCCTATCTTTCAGCAGGCACTCTCTAGCCGTGGGTATTGCATTTCTTCAAACCTCTCTCTCCATCTCTGATACTGAAGGGGGCTGTGAAGTTGTCAGGGGATGACTTCCTGATTGGGAGTAAGCATAAGACGTCCACATTCAAATCAACTTGGCTTTTCTAGCAATTTCCTCTCTGCCCTCCCCTCCCGGATGCAAGCTGTAGTCTGGAAACTGCTTGCACATTATGGCTGTTATAGAACCGAGCTATAATTTTCAGCCTAATGGAAGACGTATTGGCAAAAGTTGACATTAAGTGGAACTAATTGCACTGTAACTGCTAAATAACTAAGAAATAACTACCCTGTAATTTATGGTGCAGTGTGGACTATTCAGTAACTTTGGAGCTCTTCATATAGCAAGGAGCTAAGTGATGCATGAGCTGCCAAACTTTCTACCACTCGGAGGCCCCAGAAGCTGAAGACTACATTGTACAAACATGCAAGGTGGCAGTTTATGAAGGCAGCCTGCTCTATTTAGAAATACAGGCTTCATTCCAAAGCGTAGTAGATGAGAATTGTGCCTCCCAAAGCCTTCGTTGCAGGCCCATCATAGGTTGAAATCCCAAACCTCGTGCATACTTAAGGAGTATGTCTTTTATGCTATGATTTTGCTAATGGATGGGCGTTCTCTAGGGAGAAAATAAATTAAAGAAGAAAATAAGGGCAAGTAATGAGGCATAAAGGGTATTATACTCATCTGGATGATACAGCCCTCATGTCTAGTTAGGCTGTGAATTCCAGTCCTTCCAAAGCATCTTCTGAAACACAAATCTAATGAAGGGCTCTATTAAAATTTCTGTTAACTATCATGACAGACTTCTAACTATTCTCTCATCACTTGTTTCTCTTTCTCTTCCCAGCTGTGCCCCCAGTGCAGTTTTTGAAAACTGTGATCCCTGTGAAACAAACCCCAAGAGATGTGCACGTGCGTGCACAGAAACACACACACACAACACACGCAGACTTCTATATTCTTCTCTTAGAAAATCGTAGTGCGGGAATCTAGCAAACCCTACAGTGAGGTCTACCTTCCACCCCAGGAACTCATCTGTGCAGGAATGCAACACTGTGTGTATGTTTATGTAACACCACTATCTATTGAATCCCTCATACATCCTAATATTCCCTGGCAAGCACTTTTGAGAAATACTGGTCCGTAATTTATCTCCTGTACCTTTAATGAACATATTTCTCTGATGACCTAATTTACAACAATTCTGTTAGACACAGCCCGCTAAAACTGTCCCCATGTAACTTTTCCTCTTTTGCCCAACGGGAGTCCTTTGTTGTTTTGAGTCCTTGTAGAGACTTGTTCTGGAGCTATACACGTTGTTGTGGAATTATTTGCCCTCTTGATTTGAGCCAAGGTTTCATGACTTGGGTGGTGTTGACATTTTGGACTTGAGAATTTGCTGCGGTTGAAGGACTGTTGCATGCATGCACTGTACAATGTGAGACAGCATCCCTGGCTTCTACTCAGTAGACAACACTAGCATCGATACCACCCCACTATCCCAGCACCACAATTAAAAATAACTCTAAGAAGAGCAGAATCACTCCCTGTTGAGAACCAGTGACCCAAGCAGTGAGAATCTGGAGGCCAGAGTTTTATCTTGCTCATGCGTGTATCTCAATATCTCATACCCAAAATTGGTTGTATTTAAATACTTAATGAAACGTTATTTACCATTAGACTTTAATAATAATGAGAAAAATAAATATATTTCACTAAAATGATTTTCTGTATGTATTATTTTAGTAATTCAAACATTATCAGCCAGTTACCTTTCCAAAAGTTTACTTATGTTTGAGAGATTTAAGGAAACAAAGTAATAGAAAAAGTGAAAGTAGTTTCAGTGTTCATACAATAAATACTAGGTTGGTGTACATAGTAGATGACTGTTCCTACGTGTTTAGTGTTCATACATTTGTCGATTTATTGTCTTATCCTCAATTTCTTTACTTATAAAATGGACATACTGATATCTACTCTATTGATTTCATATGGTTCCTTTGAAAAGAAATCAAAATATTTGTTCTAGAAATACAGCATTCTATCTTATTTGAGAAAAGAGAAGATAATCTTTGTTTAGTTCAACATGTCTGAAGACAAGAAAGTGTTTTTCTTCCTAAGTTTATTTTTCTCCCAAAAGATAAAACATAATAATCTAAGGACCAGAAACAGTGTTTAAATTTTAATTTAACAATTTATATAGATGTTTCTGTAAATTACTAATCTTCCTATTTTTAACTAATTGCAAAGTTTTACTGTAATTGGACTATTATATTTTATGAAATAGAATCATCATAGCAAAGGTTTGTGTGCACATTGAATCATTTTATTTTCTTTGCAGAAGGCTCAAAATGTTGTAAATTCTCTTGTGTCCCTGCTTCTATTTGTTTTGTGTCATTTCTCACATTCTTCTTTCAGTTTCATACCCTGAGCTGTCCCTTTCACTGCTTCATTGTGTCTTTGTCTAAAACTTCACACAAATTATACTGACCTTCTTTACCTCTTACAATGACAAAAATATACACATATATATTCCATTTGCTTTAAGGTAAAATGAAAACAAACACAGCCTGAGAATCTTCTCTGTGAAAAAAAGTACATGAACCTTACTGCATAGATACTATTAGGTACCAATTTAACTGATGAGAAATCTTCTCTTATTTTTTCCTTTCAAAAGTTGCAAACTGTATTATAGAGAAATGACAATGTTGTTTGGGTGGACAACTGACATGGGAGAGGTGGTATAATATTCTATGAACAGATAGAGGCAAGAAGAGTAATTAGGGCAGGGCATGTGAGGGAAAAAGAGAAAACAAGAAAGGATTAAAAAACACAATGACTAGCATGTCAAAGAAGCATTAAAGAGAAAGAGAATTGTAGCAACAGATATTCTCCCCAACTTGATTTGTTTCAACTATATAATTATTACGTGGTAGAAAAACTGTTCTTCAGAGGAGGATTTATCCAAAATGTGTAAGAATTTTTCTCAGGTGAAATAATTCACTCTCTGTTAACTACTTTTAGTCCTGCTAATATTTAGTTTATCAAATAAGAGTTTTCTGGAAGATAGATGTCTGTATTCACCTGTAACAGAGTGTCTGGGGCCCAAAGACCTATTTGGATAGATTTGCCCTCAGCCGGGGCATATTAGTGAAGTACATTGTACTTCTTAGTTTCTCCTTTATTGTAGATTAGGCTTCTGTTAAGGAAGCCTTCTCAGATACTCTTTTCTCCAGTAGGCTTTCCATCTTCTGCTAGATTTACAAACCAGAGGGCTGATAATTACTCTGCCTATGCATTTTTTATGAATACTCTTCCAATTACTTGATCAAATTTGGGAAAATCTTTGAAAAACTCTATTGCTGAGGATTTGGGTTAGTAAAACAGGGATGATCTCACATAACTACATCTCAAATTTTCTTGGGATCATACCTAGGAATTTTGTCAAAATGCAGAACATGATTCAGTATTCCTAAACTGTGGCCCAAGACTCTGCATTTCTGTCATGCTACTCAATGTGTAAAGTTTGTATAATGATTATATGAGCTAAAACTCAAAGTTCATTGTAAATTTAAAGCTTTACATATAAATAGAAAGATACACACATGTATGCAAACTAAGGATTATTGTTATTTTCTGAGAATGGGTATTAAAATAGAATAAAGTACAGTGGAAAGATGTAGGATGTGAAAATCTGGGCTCCAGTCTTATAACTTTCAGCAATTTTTTTCCCACCTCCTGAGTCACTATGTCCTGCCCTGTAGGATGGGAGTGAAGCCCATATGATAAAGATTAAATAGGAAAATGTATATAAATGATATATTATCGATTCTGGAACATGTAAGACAACACTTGTGTGGTGGTTTTTTATCAGAGCCATATGGTATAGATATTGGTATCTCTTTCATGTTGCATAATCCCTGTGTTTCAAAGATGGTGTCGAACTAGATGCAGAAATCTCAAAGAAGATCAAGAACACTGAAATTATTTAGTATGATAAATAGGAACTTTTTTTTTCGATACTACAAAAGGCATTTGTATCTACAATGATCTGAGAAGTAATTTGGAGATATATATATATATACACACACACACACAAATATATATATATTTATATCTAACACACATTTACTTTCAATGAAAATAATACACGGACATGTTTTCATGCCTATTAGAACTATGAAGTTGATAGTTCACAGGTGTTTTACTTATTCAGAATGGTTCAGCCTGAATTGGGTTAAAGTCTCTCTTGGTGATGTCTATGGAAAAAGAGTTTTGGTACAAAAATTAACTATGTGCATCCCATCACCAGAAAGAAAAAGTGCTATGGAGACAGACAGGAAGAGCGATGTTTAACTCTGTTTAGTTGAGTCACAATTTACTATGCACTCTTTAGCCATATTAAATCTCTTCCTTAGCTGTATATGTAAGCTACTGAGTGAGAATTTTTGAAAATTGCCCTTGCTGTAGCATGGACTATATAAACATATACTGTACTCTAGAACCGGGATTGCTAAACTATAATTATAGGGCTAAATCTAGCTGTATATCTGGCTTGGTTAGTGTGTGTGTGTGTGTGTGTGTGTGTGTGTGTGTGTGTGTGCGCGCACGTGTGTGTATATATATAAAATTTTACCATAACACAACCACACTTGCTTCTTTCCACACTATTTATAAGCACTTTCTTGCAGTAACAACAGAATTGAGGAGTTTTGACTTAGACTGTATGGCTGGTAAAATGTAAAATATTTACTATTTGGCCCATTACAGAAAATATTTGCTGAGCCCTACTCTAGAGGAAAGTGAACCTAACATTTGTTAACAGCCTGCTATATGTGATGTACTTCATCTATGTAATTTTAATCAAAACCATTGTCTAAACATTCCCTGAATGTCCTCTATTTGTCAGGGAGCATTGTGGATTCAGTTAGCATGTATTATGCAGGTAAGTAAAAATAATGAGTCTCATTAATGTGATTTTCGCATGGTGTGGACTCACATAAGATACATAATTGATGTGCTCATAGAATAAAACACAGCTTTGATATTAATATCATCATCCTCATTTTATAAAGAAAGAAACAGATTCAGATGAGTTAGGAGAACTGCCCAAATCCAGGAAACTAATGAGCATAAAGGCTGTGTTCAAATAAAAATATGTTTACCTGGAGACCCATGTTCTTTGACAAATTGATACTGAGCTTCTGCTGGCGTCCTGTCTCCTTGGTGTCATCTTCTCCACCTCTTCTGTCTTGTTCTTTTCTTTGGCTTCAGTAAAATGTGTATAATTCTGATGATTTTTCTGGCATATTGTCATCACTTGGCTCCATTTTCTCTGGAATTTGTATCCTCCTAGAATCTGACCAACTTGACCGGACATTCTCGTCAATATCTCATTTATTGCTTTGATTTGAAGTTCCTTATGAACCAGGCTCTGCTCTGGTTTCTGATTTCTACAATCAGAATTCCCCTTGCCATTCCCCAGAGCCAAAAAGTCTGTGAATTCCCATAAGTTGATCACGTTGCAACTATGTAAAAACAAACACCTACTAACACTAGTCAATGTGCATCATTGGGATGCATATGTACGCTGCTAATTACCAAAGCCTCACTCATTTCTTTAGCAATTCTACAAGGAATGATATACTAGAATTATTACAAAGAATGTTAAGCATGGAATGAGGAAATCTGAACTTAGGTCCTACTTCTACCCCTGAGTGTAAGTTTCTCATTTCAAAAATTTGGATAACTGTAGATATCTTACAGACTTGCCATGGAGTTAAATGGAACCAAATTTTGTGATGGCACTTTTGTAAATACAAGTAATTGTACACACTGCACGTGACATGATGGTGGTATTAATATTAATTTTAGTATCGGGTATTGTATAAATGTGTTTATGTTGTCACACTAATACTTTCATACTGCAGTGTGATAAGGAGAAAAGTAGAACATCAGAAGCAAAATATGAATACAAAATACTGTTTTAGGGGAAACCAGAAGCCTTGTATAACTTAAAAAAAATCAGTAAACACAATGCCAGGAAAGTTCTAATCCATGGAAAAATCAGGCTCAACTAATGTACACACACACTTTTCTCTGGAGGATTTGGAAATAGTTTCTCTAACTCCAAGGAACTAAATGAATGCCATATATAGTGTTTTACAAATAACATAGTGTTTTCTTTTTATCTGATTAAATTTTATTAGATGAAATGGGCAGGGGTTCATGGTAAATGGGTATGGTTTTCTGATAGGAGTAGTGAAAATATTTTAAAATGAATGGTACCAGTGGTGGGAAAATTCTGTGAATATTCTAAAAACACCTTATTTGAATGGATCCGTGGTGACAGTCACTGTGTCCTTCATCAAACCTGCGCCGTAGTTCCTGCGTCAAACCTCATAGGGTGGTTGCATTGGATTTTGCCCACTTGGGAATTAGGCATGCCAAGCGATTTGCTTTGGCCACTGAGCTATGAATGAGCGTGCCATGTGTCTCCTCGCACTGGCGCCGTATCGGCCAGCGAGTGGTGTGATGGGTCACATTTCTGTTTTGGCACTCATAGAAGAAGATATTCAGATTAAGTCTCCATTAGGCTGGGCCTCTGCCTGAGTCTCTTTTACGTGAAATATAAGCAGGAGTTTAACCTTGTATTAAAATCGACTGGATTGTTGGCAGCATTTATTACCAACCTCTCTTAGTCACTCTCTCATCAGTGGGACAAAATACTCATCACCCACAAATAAAAGGAGGAGAAATTTATTTTGGCTTGGATTTTGGTCTACAGTGTGCTGGCACCAAGGCAGAATGGGGATGGCAGAGGATCATTGCCAGGAGGAAAAGATGTTGGATCTATGGAAGCCAGGAAGCAAATAGAGATGGGAGGAGCCTTCTGATGAATCCGCTGATGAGCAGAGCATCCCAATCACCCAATCACCTTCCAAACGCATGAGCCTTTTGGGGACATTTTAGGTCTTAACCGTAAGAGCAGAATAACCTAGCCAACTTCTAACTGATAACTCTAGTGTTATGAACCGAGCTGAAAATTCCCATCCTTAGCTGTAGACCAGTTTGTAAGGTAAGTTTTCCACATTCCAGAAGTAAAGGTAACATGTGGCTACTTAGGGTGATATTTCAGGAACAACTAAGTCCAAGTGTTCTCCATTTTTTTCTCTACAACTCAGCAGTTAAGCCACTTGTTTCTGAAGAAATAAAGACTACTGAATATAGAAAGATTATGAGTAAATCAAGTGAAATTTGCTGAAAAGATCCACAATTCCATAGGAATGAGGCTCCTCCTGAGTGTGGAGATAATTTACTTACAGCCATTCCTGCGATTTGAGTTCTCTGAAGAGCACTGTGAAAGTTCTCCACCTTCTTCCTCACCTACCACTGATCCTTTGTTCATCTTTTTCCCTTCAGGTTATGAAGACTACGTGAGGATATATATGAGAACACACTCTGTAAATTGCAAAGTGCTATATTCATATTAGCCATGATTTCTTATCCTGTGAAAAGCACACAGCATTCTCTGCCCTATTCACCTCCCAGAATTGTACAGAATCCCATTTGGATGGCAGGATGCAAGTAAAATCACTTCATAAATTTTAAATACCCACATAGATCTAACCCATTAGAATTACATTATTATGTATTCTTATTAATAATACATACATTTATTTGTTACCATACTCCACAGCTTACTAAATCTCTAACACTGAACTAGTGACTCCTCTCTGAGAGTCGTTTTCTTTTTCTGAAAAATGGGAAGAAATATAGCATCTTCGTAGTGAGGACTAAATGATAAATTTCCCCAAATGGCTTCGCAGCATCTGGAACTTTGTCTTCAGTAAGTTATGGCTGTTATTGCTATCCTGCTATCCTCATTTTTATAAAGACATGTTATTTTGAGCAAGCACCTGTGGATGCTTTACTGTCTGAGAGTTGATCTCATTAGGTAAGATAAGGCGCCATTAAATGTGCTGAAGACCACTGTACATCGTCATGTCAGGCACATTCTTCTACTCATTTTTGTCAGAAATTATCAGTGATGTGTTGGATCCTTCTACCTATCATTTTGTCCCTGAATTCCAACCTCAGCTGGGGTTTCTGAAGGTCTACGGTGTGCAGAGCCTTTCATTCAACTCTTGTTGGGCATGCAGTGTAAGCAGGAATTAAATATTTTCTTTAGTCCACTAATACTGTGGCATTATTTTTTATTCAATGTCATCCAGCCTGAATAAATTTAGAGCCAATCATAAAGATGGATGATTCCAAATCTTATTTGTAAGAGTTTGGATTGGCAAGTACAGAAGTCAAAAAAGCTGCTTATCGAGCCTCTAAATTCCCAGCACTCTGGTTAACAGGGATGATGAAGATGATACAGAGTCTATCTAAGGTCATCTGAATTAGTCCATTTCTGTTCGGAGTATAAAATTCTGCTTAGACATTTTAGGAAAGACAGCGATAAACAAAATAAAATGAATTACAAAAGGGAATAGAAGAAAAGTTAACCTGGGGAATTTCAAGACTGATCCCTAAGCAATGGAGTCTTCAATTCCACGTGTTATATTTGGTAATCACAGGTACCCCTGTAACAGAAGGTGGATTTCTTTTCAACCAAAGAAAGTGAAATCAGTGCTATAGCCTTCCTCTTACCAGCAAATAAAAAGAAATTAGACTAACTCAAAGCTCTTTTTAGATAAACATCAGAAGTTTGCTTTTTAATTTAAATTGGGATAAAGGTCCAGAAGAATGTTTCATTTTCATCTTTTGAAGTTCTTATGAGAAAAAGCTGCAATTTTAAAAGAAGAGGGTAAAAGAAAAGAGCTGTAAGACACAAAGGCAGACTAATTACCAATAAGAAGAACAGGTAAGATTGGAAAAGTAAAGGTAGGATTTAAACATTAAAACCAAAAAGGCAAAGACTCAACTCTTATATGGATATATTTATTACATATAAGAAGTAAAGATGATAGTTTGAAGTTTTCAGAGAGTAAAATGAATTAATAATTGGTGATACACAAAGAAATTTAACTTCATGAGCAGCTACTGTTGAGAAGAATTGCACTATATCTCCATGAATCCCATTTTCCCAGAAATTTTGTTAAATACTTGATGATTATTTGTTAAAATTTTTACATGTCTCCTTCTTTAGTTTCTTTTTTTTTTTTCTTTAGGTTACTAATATGTTGACTTTTTTCAATTTACTGTGATAATATTATGTTTTCCAGCTTTTATAATGGTTAAGTATATAACATGCTAGTTTGATATACAGTCCAAATTATTAGTACAATTAAGCTAATTAAAATACCCACATACCCGTTATCTCACATAGTTGTCCCCCCCCCCCCCGTGGTGGGAATACTTAGTGTGCATTCTCTTAGCAAATTTCAATATAAAATGCCTTATTATTAACTACGGCACCATACTACACATTATTCTGACAAAACTTGCTCATCTTATAACTGCAAGTTTGTGCCATTTGGTCAAATACAACTTCGCACTTTCTCCATTGCTCAGACCCTTATTAAGTGCTCTCTACACTTTGTTTCTGTGAATTGGGATTTTTGTCCCACTTACGAGTGAAAATGTGATGTTTTTCTTTCTACGCTTACTTAATTTCCCTTAAAACATCCTCCAGGTTAGGTATTACCAAAATTCCACTGGAATTTTTTCTCAGAAATAGAAAAAACAAAAACGTAAAATTCTATGGAGCACAAAAGACCTCAAAATAATAAAAATAATTTGAGAAAGAGGAACAAAATTGTAGGTTCCACTTCCTGACTTCAACTTATTTCAGACATCTATATTAATTAAACTGTTATGGTCTTGGGATAACAACAGACACATATCCCAATGGAACAGAATAAAAATGCATAAAATATGTGGTTATATATGTATATATGGTCAACTCATCTTCAACAAAGTTTCCAGGAATACACAAAGGAAAAAGCATCAATAAATGGTGTTAGGAAAACTGGATTCCACATACAAAAGAAAAAAGAGAGAGAGAGAGAAATTGGATCCTAATATTACCCCCCCACACAATTCAAATTAAAAAAATGGCTAGATACTTGTATGTAGACCTGAATCTGTGAAATTCCTTTGAGAAAATATTAGGAGAAAATCTCCACAACATTGTTGTTGGTAATGACTGTTTGAGTATGACACCAGAAACATGGGTGAAAAGAGCAAAACTGTACAAGTGAGGCTATGCCAAGTGAAATGTTTCTTTACAACCCAGGAGACAATCAACAGAAGGAAAATAAGATCTATAGAGTAGGAGAAAATATTTGCAAACTATATATCCAATAATGGTTAATATTCAAAATACACTAGGACTTGTATAACTCAATAGCAAAAACAAACAAATAAAAAAAAAAACCTACAAATCTTTGTCTGATTGAAAAATTAGCCAGAAATCTGATCTGACATTTTTCCAAGGAGACGTACAAATGGTATCAGGGGGTGAAAGTATGCTAAAGATAAAGAAATACAAACCAATACCATCATGGGACACATTCTTACACCTGTTAGGGTAGCTATTATCAAAAACATAAAAAGATAGTAACTATTGTCAACAATACAGAAAAAAGGGAACTCTTACACATTGTAGGCAAGAATGTACACTGATAAAATTATTGTGAAAACGTTTATGGAGTTTCCTCAAAAAATTAGAAAATAAGTCTTTTGGAAACTGGGGATTTAGCTCAAGTGGTAGAGAGCTAGCCTAGCGAGTGTGAGGCCCTGATTTCAATCCCCAGCACCCAATAAACAAACAAACAACAACAACAAAACAAAAACAGATCTTCTGCATGATCCAGCGATCCCAATTCTGATTGTATGCACAGGAAATGAAATTACTGTGTTAAGGATATGTCTGCACACCCATGCTCAATTTAGCAGGGTTCACAATGGCTAAGATACAGAATCAACCCAAATGTCTACCCACAGATGAACAGATAAATCCAGCAAGTACAAACAGAGACAATGAGCTATTAGTTACCTTTCAAAAACAAGGAAATCAACTCACCTAACCTTAAAACTCTGAGCAGGTTTATTTCTAATTTCTGGTAAGGAAAGATGAGAGTCAGAAAAGTTAAGTGGACCCCAGTAGTCAACTAGTCAGTAACTTGGGAATGTTAAGATTCGAATCCTGATATAATTAGCCACAGAGCTCAGGCGCTGTCTACAGTGTCACAGTGTCTGGTAGATTAGAGTGTCTCTAGTGACTTCTGCACGAGGCTCAGGCTCTTCCTCAACATCTGTCTGCTGAGAGTCCGTAAGCACCAAAGGTAATAATCTCTCGTGAAAAGCTAAATTCCAAATAATATTTCCCCTCATTCTGGAAGCAAATCCGCCTCTTTGTCACTTCTACCAGTGCTAATGGAGTCTTCTAAATCAGGACAGAACAATAGTCATTTCTAGATTGGAAATAGCAATTTAGCTGCTATTCAGTCTTCCCTAAGATATTTCCTGACCTCTCTAATCATTAGTTCAATGTTCCTTTAAATGTGATGCCTGTAAAGGGACCACTCTGTGTTTTGTATAGAGAAACGTGCCTATTTAGTTCTCAATCATTCCCTGAGTATAGCATTCAGATTTAAAATTTCACTGTAAGATTCATAAAACAAATTCTCTACCACTTAAGACTTCTCTGTTTATAATCATTTGCATTTCCCAATTGCTAAAGAAGTGATATAAACTGCAGTGGAACAATGACATTTCACTGACACACAGTGGACAATAAAATGACATAATTATGTCCAACATGCATGAATATTTTAAAACTATGCTCAGAGAATGTTAAATATATCCCTTAAAATTCTGCAACTGTAGCAAGCTTTTGGTTCTGTTTCATTCTACTTTCTGCTTGGTGATTTTCAAAATTAATTTTGTCACTAGAATAGTGAGGGCTATTCTTTTTGTTTAGTCGTCTATTCGGTTTCTATCATTCTGTAAGGAGTTTAATGTATTTATCCCTTTGACACTCATGGATTATTTATTAAGTGTATTTTTAACTAGCAAATTTAAAAATTTACAATTTTACTATTTTCTACTTTGAGAAAGGAAAACTATTGTTTGAGAGGTGCACAAAAACAAAAGAATATTGCCTTTTTTTTTCAGACATTGCTATTTTCCTTGTATACCAGATGAACATTGAAACTTAAGAATAATGTCTGTACCTCCAGCTCTTTAGTGCCGACATGTACACATGATCAGAATATACAGTGAATGCTTAAAAAAGGTGTAGCTATATTGCAAGTGATCTCCATAAAAATACTTCCCCTCACTTCAAACACACTCCATCAGACTTGCCACTTTCTGAAGCAATTTTAGAAACCCTCTTTTGTGAGTGTCTTTAGTTGCTCTGTCATGACTGCCTCAATATCCAGAATTAGTTGAAACATTTACCTTTCATGGTCATTTTAACTCTGGGGAAGAGTCAGAGGTCTGACAGTACCGGGTCTGCTGGGTAAGGTTGATGAGGACACACTATACTATTTTTATGAGCTTGACTTTCTGTTGGATGGCACTTGGCAAAAGCATTCACATTTTTTTTATCACACCTCATAAAGACACTAATGAAAGAAAACTTCTAGAAACTGCTTTGGAAAGTGACAAGGGTGGGATAAGTGTTTCTGAAGTGAGGGAAAATATTTTGAGGTTAGCATCAATGTGTCTTTTACTGTAACATTTTAAAAAAATATTTAAAAATTCACTGTCTTTTTCAATCACAATTTGTAGAAGATAATAAATATTTGGTAGTCAAAAATACAGTGCTTTTAATCTGCACAAGAAAACATTCTTTCCTAATGAAAAAGATGGGCTATAAACAGGAGTCTCTGAATTTCTAAGATTCAGTAATTTGGAGAATGATTGAACTTGGGAAATATAAATTTATCCACTCAATCCCTGTTGTCTTTGAACTAAAATTTTAAAATGTTGACAGTTTCTAAAGTCTGGCATAAGCTGGCCTCTATGTGAGTCTCCACCCTCACTACCCCCCTACTCACTTAAATGCCACTTTCAGGAGATATCTTCTCTGCACATTCCCAGCAGAAGACCAAGCACATAGTATGTTGTCAGTAACAATGGCACAAATCAATAAATAGCTATCATCGACAACATGCATCATCTTTACTTGACTAAGAAAGAGACAGAAAATAATATGTACCTTTGGGGCAGTTTTACAGCAAAGCAAAATCCAAAAAGGATCTTAGCTTTTTTGTGAAATGAATCTTATATGGTGTCTACTCAGTATCATTTTGTGAGGAGGATCCAATCTTTTTTTTTTAAGGTATTAAAATAAATTTGGAATATATATCAATGAGTAGGAGAATATATAATCATTCATCCAGAAGATCTAGTGAACATTGTAGTTTAGATTCAATTCAGACCTAACTGTTTCTGGTACTTGGAGCCACATCATGGCATAGACAAGTCTGTTCTCATTGTTCTACTAATGGATGAGGAAACAGTGAAATAATGATGAGGATTTACATACACTTCATCAGAGATGAGATGTAGGATCATTCTACTGATATTTTTCCCTCTGGCTTTTAAAAAATATTTTCTTATAAGTCACCTAAGAAGAAGGGCTGTGCCACTTGCTCATAGCAGCAAGGACTGAGATAAGTCTTGCTATAATTTTGTCTTCATGATGGAAATGACCATGATCTTCAATAATGGCTGCCAGTTCAGCATTTAGTTTCGGGTGTTGGATCATATCGATTTGCCAGAGAAGCCCTAGAATATTCCTTACCATAAGGGCAATGTTGCAGCTGCAGAAGGAAGATAAAAAAAAACAAAACAAAACATATCTGGAGTTATACAACATGAACATATTCCCCTAACCCATAACCAAAGCCGGACATATGGGTTACACCGAGCAATACATGAATGTCAAACTGAAAACAGCAAAAATCTGTTTCCTTCTCCAACTGCATGTCCATTGCAGGTAAGCACAGTGCTCTGCATGCTCTAGTTCTGTACCAGACCTGGGTGATGGAGAGAAGACACCTACATTTGCTTTCAGAATTACCAAAGCACTGCGGTGTTTTGCCCTGACAATTAAACACTTCCATTACAAAGTCATACATTTCCTGATCATATTTTTTCTCGTCAAATCCAAATACATGGTAATACCTGACTTATAGTTTGGATCTACACTGTCCTGCAAAGCCCTCAGGTGTTCAGTGGTAGGGCTTTTGGAAGGTGATTGGTTCGAGGGATTGCTATATTCATCAGTGGATTAATCAATAAATTCTTAACTGTGCTATTGAAAGGTGAGGCTTGGTCAGAGAAGTTGGGTCACTGAGATCATAACCTGGAAGGGTGTCATCTTGTCCTCAGCTTCTTCTCTCTCTTGTCCTTGTCTGCCATACACTGAGAAGCTTTCTTCCGCTATGTCCTTGCACTGTACTGTTTCTGCCTTGGACTCAGCCAACCACGGACTGAGTCTTCTAAGACTATGAGCCAAAGTCAAATTCTCCTTTAAAGAATGGGTGTGTCCCAATGATGGAAAATTGATTAATACAAAAATTTGTTATTGGGAATGGGGTTGTTGTTGTGACTATATTCAGCCGTATTGTTCAGAAACTTTGGAATTGATTTCTGGGAAGTGTTTGGAAAGGTTAGAGATGTGGGCTAGAGATACCTTATAATGCTGTAGGCAGAATTTGATGGGGAATTTTGGTGGATGCTTAGAACACTAGAATGCTGGTAGGAATGCAGACAGTAGAGGCCAGGTCATGAGATCTCACACAGGAGCAAGTGCTCTGTTGGAATTGGGATTGGAAGTCATGTGTGTTATATTCTGGAAAAAGCATTATCTCCATGTCCTACAGATTTCTGTGAGGCTGAATTTAAAGGTGGTGAACTAATTAGTCTAGTGGAGGAAATTTCAAGAGAGTCCAGCATTCAGTCTTTGGCATGGGTACTAATGGCTGCTTTCAGACAGATTTACAGTGAGAATCAGGAGCAAAAAGGCTGACGGTTATGGAAATGTTGCAGCTTGGCTGGAATGGAAGCACCTATAAAGTTGGAGCTATGGACAGTATGGTTGTTGAAAACATCAGAACCAATAACAAGAAGCAAATTGTTTTGCATTAGGACAAGA